>JAULJZ010159840.1:0-27148 GCA_032270985.1 Heliamphora pulchella
GTCACTTAGAAAAGCAATTCCAAAGTGCTTACACGCTTACGAAATTTAAGGAGTTTCAAAAAGAGTTCATTGGAAAGTTTTGTTGTTATTTGTCTCCAAGTGGGGAGGTCGATGGTGTATGTATATATGAAATAAAAGATAATGTTTTATTTGGAGTAAGTTGCCAACGCGTGAGTTTTACTGTTTGGTTTAAGGAATATAGTAACGAGGCTAATTGCAATTGTCGGTTGTTCGAGTTTAAAGGCATATTGTGCAGACATCAAATTATGATATTCATGGTAAGGGGCATTTCTCTAATACCTAAAAAGTACATATTAAAAAGATAGAGAAAAACGGTGAAACGAAGCCACACTAAAGTTCCGATCAGTTATGACAAATCGTCTTTCCACTAAAAACGTGTGGGTCCTGAAGAGAGTTGCTTTCGATGAGGTGAGAAGTGCGCCGAGCAAGTTAGGGTTGGAAATGACGCCAAAGGATTTGTAGTTCCGAATAACACTGCCTTTGTCGTCCCATTTGAGATCGGAGGAGTCGATGATGGAACGAAGCTTTGGAGGGAGAGAGAAGGATGGCTTGAATACGCGAGGTTTCTTTTTCGGTAGTCCTACTTGAACCTTCGGCCTCGATTTCTTGTACTTCCTTCGCGATCTCTCTCTCTCTCTCTCTCTCTCTAGAGCTGAGAAGAAAAGGGTGGTGCCGTTGGGTAGTTTTAAAAGACCAAAACTAACTAAGGGAGCCCACGTGGTGAGTTGGACAGCCAACTCATGATCTGTGTGATCGGTTCTGTAAAAATAATTTGTGCACGTAGACTTTTCCTGTGTATAATGCAGGATAATCACCAAATGTGGGGGTGATACTAAATATACACACAATTTTACTTTATTCACCCCTCAAAATAATTTTTATTACCATTGTCTCCCTTAATCAAATTACCAAAAAGAACCAAATTCAAAACTCTCATCTCCAACTTTCAAGCCATAATCCTAACCCTAACCACCTCCTCGGTCTCCCACCGCCTCCACCCTCCTGCCCCCTCCCACTGCCACCAGACCCTGCCCGTCCTCTCCCCAACTCAACCTCCACCGCACCTCTCTTGCCAGTTCATAAAATGCAAACATTACAAAAATCATGACATACGGTATTCAAATAAAAAGAGTGAAATTCACATATTTGGGAGACTAGGGAACATCGCAAAACAGAACTAACGTCAAGAAACAGCAAGGGAAAGCACATCAACCATTAACGTAACACCGAATTGGCAATAACAACTAAGCAGAAAGACAGAAACACTTACACGATCAGCATCCATCTCCTGTGTGACCTTAGAAGGCTTCACGAGTCTCTTCCCTGCAGTTTCAACACAACAATGATTCCCTATATACCTATAAATCAACATATATATATATATATTTGGAGAGAGAGAGAGAGAGAGAGAGAGAGAGAATTGGGTTTGAAGTCACTGTAAAACCTTTCCGAGTGTGAGAGATTTTCCCATGACGATTCGGGGGAATCGACTTCTTCTTTTGTTGGCCTTTGAAGAGATTAGCTCTCTGAGTCATCTATTTCTCTTCAGGATTTTGCTTCCTAGGGTTTCGAGGAAGTCTATCGGGGTAATGTTGGATTAACGGGGAAAAGCAGCCATTTTGAGTCTTTATAATCTGAACCGACCCGGTCTCAAAATCTTGTAGTATCGCTTCTCAACGAGCCAAGTCAAACCGATAGTTTAAAAATTTTAGGATTAATTAATTATTTGTAGAAGGATTACAGCCCGTATAAAAAACAAAATAAAGAAAAAAAATAGGAAAAATTATATAAGTTGGAGGCAGATAAATAGAGGCCCATAGCCCAGTTTAGAATCTTAATTACACGGGCCCTTAAAAGGGCAGAAAACTTTGGGTTCCCTAAATAGGGCAATTCATGATCAGTTTGGGTCCCTCTATAAAAAGTGATTCGAACGATTTATGCATACTTGTAGTAACAAGCCAGCCAAGGGGCCTTGGGCAAAATAATTGCCCAAAAGAACCATCCCCACAGCATTAGCTCGAGTAAAACGGGAAAGGTCTCCTAGATAAACTAGGACTACTTAAAGATAATGGAGAATCCTTGGCATCTCTAGATAGAAATGAAAGATCTAGGAGATTCTAACAATCCACAAATGACTTCTATAAAAAGGTCAGCAATCCAAGTGAAAAAAGTACGTGATTTTTATTCCGTTTCTTATTTGAAATAACTCTCAGAGAAAAATTTAACTTGAACGTCGAAGTGCTTTTCGGTCAAACCTGGATGAAAAGTACTAACGGTGTTCTCATCATTGCAAGAGCTTAGGAGGGTTCATTGAAGGGCTTCGTGAGTTCGGATAGTGGAGTTCGGTTCTTAGATCACTAGTTCGGGATCACTAAAAACAAGCTAATTGATTGGCTTGGATTGTGTCAACGATTTTCAACACACACAATATGGCGCCGTCTGTGGGAACAACATAATCTTGAATTGCCAAATATGTGCCAAACACCAACCGGAGTCACTAGATTCCAAGCTAGGGGTAAGAGGATGTCCCTGAAAGATAGATATTCATAGTTTCAAACCAACCACGAGCAGCTAGAGCCCCACGCGAGGTCCGCGGGCACAGGGCGGAGGCCTCAGATAGTCGGAAGCAATTGTGGTATTCCACAATCAGTTCTAGAAGGAAACGCCCTTCTTCCCTCTTTTCCAGAGAAAAAGAAAGAATAGAAGAAAGGCTTGCCCCACGGACAGAATCATTGACGATTTAGAAGAGAGAATGATACGTCGTGACAAAGAAATTGAGGAACTTAGGAAGAGGATTTAGGGAAAAGAGGCACAAAGAAATTCACGAACAAGGCAATGAGAGAGCTTAGAGCAAGAAGAACCTGACCAAATTCAAGAATCCGATAATTAAAATCATCCTCGGAGGAGGCACCAAAAAGCGCCTGAAGAAAGCCAGAAGTGTACTCGGCATACAATACTCCCTAAAAAGACATCTGCTTGTCTAGTTCCACAATAAGGAGTCGGTCCCGAACAAGATGCCAACAAGATCTTCGGGGTGTGGTTGGAAAGGAGAATAGATGCCAGAATTAAGCAGGCTGGGGGCCGAACAGCCCATGATGTTACCAGAAAGGACCTTGAAAAGATCTCAATCTCGATAGAGGAAATTGAGAACGTAGATCTACCTCGAAAATTCACTCCCTTAAAATTCAAAATGTATGATGAAAAAACAGACCCTGTAAATCACATCAGGTAATACAAACCAACCATGGCACTCTAAAGTGGGACTAATGCACTCCTTTGTCACATTTTTTCCTCAAGTTTGGGGGATACGGCCCTGAGTTGGTTTTATGGGCTGGCTCTTCACTCTGTAGTTAACTGGAAGCAGTTGGCAGAGGCTTTCACTACCAGGTTCATCACCAACAACAGGCAACCCAAGAGTATTGATATGTAATTGTCTTTTTAGAAGGGTGAAGGGGAGACTATTTGAGAATATACTCAGCGTTACTAAGAAATTTAGGATGAGATCGAAGACTACAGTGAGCAACTAGTAGTGGCATCATTCAAGCTTGAATTACCATCACAAAGCAGATTGAGGCAATCCTTAACTAAGAAAGCAGTGTTAAGTATGTCCAAACAATGGTAAAAAAAGAACAATATGCCAAGGATGAAGAAGACATAAGTCAGGCCGAGCAGAGCGTGGCCTCTGTGAAATGACTAGAAAGGAAGAAAAGGAATTAGAATGACACAAAGTCGAAAAAGGACTTTAAAAAAAAATAAAAGAAAGAGTCCAAGGCTTATCGAGCACTATAAATTGTCTTCAAGGAACCCTTGCACAAGTTCCTTGACCAGATCAAGGTTAAACCATACTTCCAATGGCCGCCAAAATTGATCGGCAACCCAAAGAGAAGAGACCCGAAGAGGAAATGTCTCTACCACCAAGATCATAGCCACCTAACTAGGGAATGCAAAACATTCAAAAGGCACTTGAAAGACTTGGTGTGAGCAAGGCACCTTTTAGAGTTCGTTAATGAAGAAAAGACCACCCAAGAAAAGAGGCCACAAGTTCAAGAAAGAAGGGCCGAACAAAGAGATGCCCCTTTTAGGGTAGTAAAGGTTATGCATGGCACTACAGAGCCCATGACCAGGGCTGCAATCCGATATTCGATCAGAACCCTAGCTCACACACTACAGGTGTATGAGGTAAATGCCAAAGAATTAATGAGCGCTCAAGCCCACACATTATTGATGGAGTCATCTTTTCAAATAATGACCTCACAGGTTGCAATATATGCATAATGATGCCTTTGTTCTAACCCTTCGAATTGCCGACTATGATGTAATGAGGATTTTGGTCGATCAAGGTAGCTCGATCAATATTACATATTACAAACTTTTTAAGAAACTTGGGTTATAAGATTTCTCACTCAATAAGTGTATGACTCCATTGATTGGCATCAAATCACACCCTTTATAGCCAATAGGGAGGATCATAGTGCTAGTGAAGGAAGGATCTGCAACGGTGAACACTGAGTTTCTAGTGGTCAACCAACCATCTTCCTACAACGTCATTGTGGAGATGACATGGATACACAACTTGGGAGCTGTCCCTTGCACTTATCACCAATCCCTCGAGTTCTAAATGGGGAAGTAGGTAATTGAGATCAAAGGGACCAGCAAGCAGCAAGTTATCTCAATGATGGTTTAAAACTAGCATAATATGGCAAAAGCTACAAAAAATGAGCTATAATTAGGGGTGTCATTTTGGCCCGGCCCAGCCGATCATGGTTCGGGTTGGCCAAGCCCGGCTCAAGCGCAGCGGGCTCTTGCCAAAAGTTTTGGTGGGGCCTATTGAGGTAAACTACTAAGATCCTAAGATTATGTCTAGGATTTTAATAAAAAAAACAATCTGAATGGGCAATTGATGAAACATACTCTATATTAAAATTTTTTGATATCGAACAATCAAAAATAAAATTGGAATAACTCTCAAAGTTAGTTTAGGATTATATCTGTTGAAAACTGATTGGATTAAGGCCGTTTGCTACCAAAAACTTTAGTCAACAAGCTGCCGCGGTAATTGAGTAGAGGTCAATTCTCCCAATCAAGTCTACTACTGTATTCTCGAATGCTAAAACTCGATCGTAATGTGGGCTACGTTCTTTGTGTTCTTCAAAATTCGTCTTGATTAAGCTTACGTTTTCAGAGAACGTGGAAACCCTAGCCACCCAATCACTTGACTAAATAATATAAAATTATGAACTACATTTAAATAGGCTATAGTAAGGACCTGTAGAATAAATAAAACATTGGTTTCTAATATAATTATGAAACCCTAACTCAACTCAGAAGTAATTTCATAAAAATATAAATTATAATTTATTCCACTAAAGAATCATAATTGCACTCCCAACCTTATTCTCAAAACCGCAGTATTCGAACTCCTATTATTAAATACTTATTTATTCTCTCCATGTTAATATTACAGATACCCGTCGATTAATTCGAATTACTGACAATTATATTTAATCAACTTTTTTGAAAATTTATTAAGACCTTCTGCCTAACTTATTTGATTGGCTAATCATAAAAATTTACCTGCAGTGTTTGACACGATTAAAACTTATAAACTTCCTTATGGGGCATCATCTATCCCAATATTTAGAGACATGAATTCTCTTAATAATTAATATTTACCATATAATTAATATCGTTATCCAACTCACTGAGATTATAGATTCATAAAAAATTGAACATTTAATAAATCAAAATAACGATATTAAATATATATAAATAATAATTATTTCGAAATTAAGAGTTTAAGCACTCATAATAATCATATGGTATGAATTAATTTATATAATCAATATAAAATTAATTACCCTAATTAGTCCTGTTCAATACATGCAAGGTGTACTAGTACAATGAGTCGGAACAATTATCAAAATAATTACCGTTTTTCGTAATTAAGACAGATTTAGTAAAATATTGTACTACAGTCATACCGATGGTGTATTTAATTCTATCTATGAATGTGAACCAAAAACTTATATTTTTTAAGAATCGATGATTTGATTTTTCATGTGTAAATGAAATTTTACACACCAGATTAAATACTATATAGAATAAAAGACACTTATGCACAACATTGAATAAATAATGAAACATATATATTGTTAATTAAGATTCTCATAAAATAGAAAAATTAATTTTATTATTAAATTAAAATTAAATACTAAAATAAAAAACTATGATTTTTTAGTACACAATCCTGAGAATCTCTCACTTATACACAAAATTATGCTGACATACATCTGATTCACATACTTTCTACATGACTATCAAAAGTTTTAATCGGTAAGCTCTTTATGAAAGGATCTACAAAATTGTCTGCCAATACAATCTTAGTCAAAACAACATCACGCCTCTGTACAATCTCTCGTTTCAGATGATATTTACGCTTGATGTGCTTTCCTTTCTTGTGAACTTTTGATTCTTTCAAGTTGGCAACCGCTCCGCTATTGTCACAGTAAAGTGTAATAGCCGACTGTACTGAAGGGACCACATCCAGATTCAACATGAAGTTCTTGAGCCAAATGGCCTCCTTGGCTATTTCAGAAGTTGTCATGTACTCGACTTTTATGGTGGAATCAACAACGTAGGAATACTTAATACTCCTTTAACTTATAACTCTACCTCCCAAGGTAAACACATATCCCGAGATAGACTTTTGAGAATTCTTATCTAACTAGAAATATGAGTCTGTGGACCCCAAAGGTACTAGACTATCTGCTTGGTAAACTAACATATAATCCTTCGTTCTTTTTAGGTAATTAATTATATATTTTATCATTGTCTAATACTCTTTCCCTAGATTAGACTGATATCTGCTAATCATGCCAATGGCAAAATAGATGTGGGGTCTAGTGCAAAGTATAGCATACATGAGACTTGCTACTGTCGAAGCATAAAGAACCGCATTTATCTTCTCTATCCCAATAGCTATTTTAGGACACTGATTTTTGGATAGAGTGATTTCATACTTGGAAGGGAGAACCCCTTTATTAGAATCCTACATATTGACCTAATAAGGTTTCAACGACCGTTTTGATGATAACAAACCAATGTATCTAATTGTGCGATTTGAGATTATTTACAAAAAATTAATATCTAGCACAATTATGGATACAAATTGAAAGCCATGAAACAATTCAAGTCAAATACTTTGGCTACAAGTATTGGTGCAAAGAAAGAGAAATTGAAGACTTAGTTTAAATTTTCAAATATATTGTAATTTAGGAGCAATGTAAGTTTACAATCTTGTTTATATCTCTTGAAGCTCATAGGAGACCTTAAATAGACCATATGATTCTCAATACTCATGAAAAACATTTTCTCAAAATAAAAATAAAAATTAAAGAACCTAAAATAAGAAAAACATGTTTTATAGCAATTCAGTCAACTAAAGAATATGTTCCAGGCAACTGAATACTTATTGTAAATTCAAGACTTGAACCAAAGAAGGTTTAGTCAACTGAAGTTCCAAGTTTAGTCAACTAAATGTTCACTGGTGTTTAAAAATTGTGAGCGAATGAGGTCCAGTCGACTGAAGGAGCCCTTTCAGTCGATTGAAGGAGCCCTTTCAGTCGACTGAAAGTATACTGGAATTTTAGAGTCAGTTCATTCAGCAACTCAGTCGACTGAATGACCAAGGTCAGTCGACTGAACATGTTTAAAATTCAAAATCTGCTGAATAACGACTAGTTGAAATTTTTCATAAATATTACAATTGCTAGTTTCGATTTTTTGCCTATAAATATAGCGTTTTTCCTTTGTTAAAATCATCCAACTATTCTCCAATCTTATACTCTCTTATTACTCAAAGTTGTGCTTTCATATTTAAAAATTCTTGTTTATATCTTGAGTGAAATCCTTATAAATTCTCATTGAGTTTCATTTGGCATATCTTCAGAGTGAATTAGTGTGCTATCATTTGTACTTATTTGCTCATTAAAGGAGCTTGTTCTTGTACACCTCTATTTTTATTTTCATTATTTTTATGGTTAGAGTTTTAACCTTGTTCAAGTGAGGGGATTCACTTGGGTTTGAAGAGCTTGGGCGTTCTTGGCGTATAGGCTTCTCTGCCTAGTGAAGGAGAGAGGCATCTCTGCCTTAAGAAGAGATTAGTGAAATCCTCAAAGTAGTGTGCTTGAGGCAAGAACTGAGGTCGGTGCGCCAAATCTTGTAAAATTTTGATTTCGTTTTCTCTATCTCTAAACTCTTTATTTTTGATTGATATATTTCTTGCTTATCTATTGAATAAAATTGTGAATAAAATTAAGTGAACATCTATTGCATGTGTTTAATCCTAAAAGTTTGTAAGAAATTTAAATATCTAATTCACCCCCTCTTGGGACTGCACTACACTCACATTTGGTATCAGAACTTTGGTCACATTTTTATCTAACAAGTTTTTGTGAAATGATCTATGGTTAGTATTGGTGTATCCCCTTTTGGAGAGGGTCAATCCTCTAAGAGATCTCCAATCTTTTGTAGTGTTAATTACACCTTTTGAAAATAAAAGATGAGAATTTTCATTCAAACAATGGATTGGAGAGCTTATAGAGTGATTGTCCAAGGTAATTTTATTCCTACTAAAACCGTTGAAGGAAAATAGGTTCCTAAACTTGAAGAAGAAATAAATAAAAGTGATATGAAATTATTTGAAATTAATTCAAGTGCTATGAATACTTTATATTACACTCTTAATGCTAATGAATATAATCGTATTATGACTTATAAGAGTGTAAAAGAAATTTGAGAAAAATTAAAAATTATATACGAAGAAACACAAGATGTTAAAGATTCTAGAATTGATAGTTTAACTAGTGAGTATGAAGGATTTAAAATGTTTGATGATGAAACTATTTTAAATATGTATACTAGATTTACTCATATTATAAATTCTCTTAATGCTCTTGGAAGAATTTACCCATCTTATGAATTGTTAAGAAAGGTACTCAAAGTCTTGCCACCTATTTAGGAAGCTAAGGCGACGGCTATTGTGGAGGCAATAAATCTTAGAGTGATGACATTGGATGTGAGACCTAGACCCGTTTTATTTTTTGGCATTTTTCAATATGATTGTCATTTTTGTTTCAGCATGTTTATATGGGTTTTATTCATGATCAGGTTTAGATATGCATGTGGGGTTAGTCCTCGGGGCCGTTGAGCAATGTGGTGCGAATTTAAAAAAAAACGATATTTTCGTAAGCCTATAAATATCTAGTCTTAGATATTTTCAAAACATATTCTCTCTCTCTAAGCTTTTGAAATCTAGGAAGTTCTGCCTTCTCTCTAACTTTTTGGCGGCCCGAGAATCGATTTTTGACGATCAGATAGTAGATTCTTAGTATCCTCATGGTGGGCTACGTTATCATCTAGATAGAATTTTATTCCAACGAAGCTCGATTTTGTACGTGATTCGAGACGTTGAGTTTTTAACTCACCGAGGTAGGATCTTAGACTCTCATGTCTTATAAGGGTGTTAAGTGTGATTGTATGTCTTTTACCAGTTAAAAATGCATAAAAAACCATTTTATATTTTGAAAAGTTAGGTTTTGGTGTTAAAACCATTTATTGTTGTTGTCGGCTGGAGGAAATGGGTTTTGAGGCGTTTCTTTCGGTGGTTCTTTGTGATTTTGGACTTGTGTATGCCCAAGGATATAAAAAGAGAGTTCGGTTGGTTTGGATGGTTGTTGGATGGTTATTGGCTTCAAATTTTTATTGAAAGGTCTGTTCTCGGCGCAGGACCACTCGAGGGACCGCTTGAACGGTCTAGAGGGCGGTCTTGGGATGTTCTCAGCTTCTTGTTGCAGGCTAGACCACTGGACAGATTGCTCGAGCGGTCTAGCCCGCGGTCTACTTTCGCTGGTTGAAAATTTATTTTTAAAATCGATGTATCTCCCTTATTCGGACTCGGAATGGGGTTATTTTTGTACTCAAATTGAAGCCCTGGAAGTCTTCTTTCTAATGACACCACTCTCGTAATAAAATTATTTTTATAGAAAAAGTTATGACCAAAGTTGTGAGGGTATGTCAAATTTCTTAATCGTTTTTCACTCGTTTTTGGCGAAATATTTTGGAAAAGGTTATTTTTTCATCCTTATTGGAACTTTCTATCAAATTTCTTATTCCTTGGGGTTTAGTTCCTTGTTTTGGTGGTTGTGTTGTGGTTTTTTGATCGATTGAATTATGGGGTTCAATCGACTGGCTCTCCTCTTGTGGCTTTTCAGTTGATAGAATTATGGGGTTCTGTCGACTGGATCCATGAAGAGGGGTGTGGGTCATTTCTTGTTGAGGTTGATCGTGTTGTGGCCTTAGGGTTCGTGTGGTGGCCTCAGGAGTTGCTCGGGTTTTGTGTCATCCCCGGGGTTAATGTGCATGGTTAGATGTGGGACGTGTTGGGTCTGACATTCTTTTCTAAAAATGGGGTTTTGGGAAAAAAGTCGAGGTTTGTGAAAATGTTTGTAAAACCATGTTATGGGAGGTTTAGTGTTAGCCTTCAGGTTAGGTTTTAGTTTTCTACGTTGTTCGTTGTTCAGGTGAGAGGACGGGTCGTCCAGGTGAGTGGACGTCAGATTGTGTGGCATGTGATGTCAGGTTGTGTGGCATGTGATGTCGTTGCGGGATATGTGGCGTCATTGTGTGAAACCTAGTGTTTTACGTGATTTTGTGCATTTAAAACTCTAGTTTTTATCATGCATGTTGTAGGACGGATATGTGGTCTTACGGTATCTAAAACTGTGGTTTTAGTAACACGTGTGTGTGTATGGTTATGTGGATGGACGAAAACGTGGTTCGATATCCTATGGACAGAAAAGTGGTCTGATGTGTTTTGGACGGAAAAGTGGTCCGTGGATAGAAAAGTAGTTCGATGAACGTTAGCTCTAGTTAACGTGGATGAAAAGGGGATTCGATATACGTTAACTCTAGTTAACAATGCATGTGTATGTGCGTAGAAATCGAAGGGACGAAAAGGTGGTCCTCACGATGCATTTGGGTGCGAGTATCTAAAGGACGGAAAAGTAGTCCTGAAGAGGCATGTGGTGCGTGTGTTGCCCGTAGTGCTTTATGTGGGTGGCGTGTATCGCGTGAGTTGCATACGTTGCATTGGTTAACTTTGATTAACCGTGTCGTTGTTGGGGCAATGGTCCTTCGGTGAAAGTTCGAGAAATTCTTGTGTTGGGTGTGTATCACAGTGTTATTGTAGGACTGATGTTGAGACTTGTGAAAGTCAATATAGATATATATACCTGTGTTGCATACATAGATATATATACCATTATCTTAGAGGCTCATGTGAATCTATGTATATAACTGTGTTACACGTGGGCTTGTGAGAGTCGAGGTTCGTAGGAGTCAATCTTTGCATGTAAGGCATTGTAGCATATTTGTAAGTATGTATACAAAATTATTTTCAAACTATTTTTCCTGCCTCTTGTGAGTCGTGATATAAAACTATTTTCAAACTTATTTTGAGGCTTGGGCGAGTCGTTACATACATATTATATCTACAAGAATATTTAGCTTATATTGTACATTTGTCTAGTTTCTGCTGAGCTCTGGCTCACGGCATGGGATTTAAATTTTTTTCAGTTACCGATCACGCAGGTTGATTCAGAGGTGCCGGAGGGGAAGAAGATTTGTAATCATCCTTTTTTTTTGAACCATGTATGTTTACATGTTAGCGATGTTGGAACTGCGTGTTGTAAGCTTGAGAGTGTGGCGTTGGGATTTAGGGGTAATAAATAAAGAAATTCAAAAAATGTTTTGAAAAATATTTTAACACCTTGAAAATCAAATTTTGAAAACTTATTTTATCGAAAATAGAGTTGCCACTTAGTTTTTGAGAAAAACTAAGAAAAACAAGAATAGCCACTGATCTTTAAAACG
The DNA here is from genome assembly GCA_032270985.1 of Heliamphora pulchella. Taxonomy (NCBI): domain Eukaryota; kingdom Viridiplantae; phylum Streptophyta; class Magnoliopsida; order Ericales; family Sarraceniaceae; genus Heliamphora; species Heliamphora pulchella. Next base: position 11,953 of record JAULJZ010159840.1, read on the forward strand.
TTAATTAGAGAAATAGGGTTCGGGGGCTAAGATATGAATCGGAGAAGGTGTTAGGCACTTCGTTCGGCCAACCGTAAGGTTGGCCTCTACTAATTATCATTGGTTCTTTAATAGAATTTCTCAAATGCATGCAACCAAAGAAAATAAAGGTAAAGAGAGAACATTCAAAATCAAATATGAAAAATATATAACATATGTACATAGCACTCCAAATTAGGACAAATAAAGGGATTAATTCCTAAGTCCTATGACATGCAATTTTTATCTAAAGGATACATGGAACACACCCACATGCGATTTTATATATATATAAAAAAAAACTAAACTAGCATGGTTCAAATGAATAGGCAAAAGATGCTAAAATAACCTAGACATGATTTGCTACAAAATAAATTAAACTACTCTAAACATGCATTTTAAAAAAATAACCAACACATGCATAACATTCATTTAGAAAGAAAAAAAATAGAAACATGATAAGTACTAAAAATAAAAGATGCACAAGAATTCTATGTTTTAAAAGAAAGAAAGTTTACTAGCAAAATAAGTGTGTTTTAACAAAAAAAAGAGTTGAAAGATTTAAAGAAAATAAGAAAAAAATTTATAAAAGAAAATTTATACTAAAATAAGAAAACTAGAAAATATTTATTGAACTTAATGAGAAAGAAAGCTAATTATTTAAATTTTAAAAAGGATGAAAGAAAATAAAGAGAAAAGAAAATTACATTCAAAGAATGAGAATTAAATTAAAAGACTCTTTATAATTTTTATGGTTAATAAAATAAAATTATAAGAAAATAAAACTAGAAAGTGAAAATGAAGAAGGAACCTTATAAGAATAAATACTAACATGAAGGGAAAAAAAACACTAATAAAGAGAAAAATAAATTGGTATTAAGAGAAAAGAAAATTGGACATTATAAAAAAATCTAAAACTAGTAATGAAAAGAAAATATTAAAGGAAGAAATTATACTAATATAAAAGAGAAGGAAAAGAAAATAGAACAATAAAAACTAGAAAAAGATATTAAATTAACTAAAAGAAAAGAAAGAAAAGATAAATGCTAATACAAAAATATTAAACTAATGCTTATGAGAAAGAATATGGTGCATTAAAAGGAAATTAAAGATACATTGCAAATGAAAGAAATAGAAAGAAAGACATTAAACTAGTGCTTCAGAGAAGGATACATTAAATTGAGGTTACTAAAAAAAATGAAGAGAAAAGTTAGTAAAGAAAATTAAATTAGTGCTAGAAAAATAAAAAAAATTAAAAATAATATTTAACTTAAATGTGAAATGTAGTATTAATTACTACATTCACATAAATGTAAGTATATTGTTATAACAATTAACAATATTAATTAATTGTAATTGCATGAATATTTTAACACTAATTTAATGAATACAAATGGAAATTACAATATACTAAGGGTGAGTGCGAATGAATTAACGATTAAAGAAGTAAAGAAAACAATTAAATTATATGAAGTAAACAAGATTAACTATATAAATGAAAGAACATGCGAATTGAAATTGAATCTTAACCCGGTCACCCCAAAAGAGTAGAATTGGGTTAGAAGGACCGGGGATCCAAACAAGGTACCTGAATTGTGGAATCCTCAAGTCGGGAATGTGCTTCGATGGGCCAATCCTCGAGTAGTGATCCAAGCAAAGGCTTCAAATGTAGGTATTGGAGGATCAGGACTCGGGATTTCGGCAGGACTTCGGCGTTGAGCTTGGGATTGCTCGATATATCGACAGAATCTCTCTCACTCAAAATTCGTACTAAAAACGTACGCTGGGATACGGTATTTATAGAATTCTTTAACCAATAAAATGTTGCCACATTTTGGGATACGTCAGGCCATTTGGAGTTGGCGGCCGCCACATTCAAGGATGGCGATCGCCATATTTTTGGAAGTTTCCACAAAATTCTATGGCGGTCGCCATGTTTTTGAAAGTTTCCACAAAGTTCTATGGCGGTCGCCACAATGGAAGATGGTGGTCACCATGATGAAAGGTGGCGGTTGCCACTTTTGGCTAAGATTTCTACAAAGTTCTATGGCGGGCGCCATGAAGAGAGTTGGCGGTCGCCTTACTTGTGCAGCAAGTTTTGGTGATTCGTCAAAATTTTATTGGTTTAAAGGTTCTGGATTCAAATACTGAGCTTGGATCACTTCCCAAGGATCGTACAGAGGCACTAATCCATCTGTTTTCATCATTGGATTCGCCTAAGATTGGGCGGGGTCAAATTTGGGTGTCTACAGTTGCCCCTCTTTGATATAACTTGCATAGCAACGCGTGAAGCAGGTTATATCAAAGACCCAGAGACAACAACTATTTGATCGAGCCATCAATCTTAGGCCACAAGCACACAAGCATACATATGATGTTGGTCGTACCCGAATTTTTATCGAGCTGCTTGCGTACCCCTTTTGCTAGGGATCAAACCAAAACGTAGTTTCCGGGACAAAATGCAAAGATGAAATGATAAGAATCATGATGTGGATGCTATCATGAATAAATACTAACATGATGCAGACATTTAATGCAAGAAAGTTCTGACGTCATAACATAGATCGAGAAAAAGATCATTCAGTTTTAAGTCGTGAAAGCACTAATGAGTTAGGTTTAGGTCACGAGGAGGACCGACGAGTCAGTTTATGGTCATGAGAAAGACCGAGGAATCAGTTTAGGGTCATGAGGAGGACCGACAAGTCAGTTTAGGGTTATGAGGAGGACCGACGTGTCAGTTTAAGGTCGTGAGGAGGACCAACGAGCCAGTTTAGGGTTATGAGGAGGACCGACGAGTCAATTTAAGATCGTGAGGAGGACCAACGAGTCAGTTTATGGTTATGAGGAGGACCGACGAGTCAGTTTATGATCATGAAGAGGATTGACGAGTAAAACATCAAACTAATAGGTTGGGTCAAGACCTAAAAATGCGGGAATTAAAGGTAGGTTTAACGGAAACGAGATTTAAAATGATTGAAAGCCAAGCTACGGTTGAAACTTTTTATCGAGAAGAAAGATTGCGAATTAAGAGGTCGAGTTAAGACCTAAAAATTCAAAATAGGGCACGGAATAATTTAAAAGCCAAGTTATGGCTTAAAATTAAATTTATCCGGGAAAAGTAAAAAAAAAATATTATTATTATTATTTTTGTATATCATTTTTGGAAATAATACTCATGAAGTCAAAAGAAAATACATGCATATACTATAAACACCCAAACAGGCCCCATAAAACCCTAGAAACCCGTGATGGCAAACTGACACAGGGCCACTAACTTTGGAGTTGGCGGTCGCCGTGATGTAAATGATGTGACGGTTAACAAGGTGGCGGTAACCCAAACGGAATCCATCTGACATGGTGGCCGCCCATCAAAAACCCCTACGACACGGCGGGCGCCATGTGTCGTTTCAAGAAGCAAACGATCGCTTACTTTGGAGTTGGCAACCGCCAACTCCAAGCGCGTGGTCGGTTCCTTTAAAGCGCGCGAGATGGCTCATTGCTCATTTCCATTCTCTCTCTAGCGTCTCTGTTCTCTCTCAAACTTTCTTTGTTCTCAAGTTTTCTTTTGTTCTTTTTAAGCTCTCACACCATGTTCACCCTTTTATTTGTGATTCCCTTCTTCTTCATGGCGGGCCAAGGCCATGGGGATGATGATCTCGGGGCACGACAGGACCCTCCTGCTGCTGGGGGTTCTTCCACGGGCGCCCTTGAGGGTACGTCTACTAGCCTTCCTGTTGGTAGGGTTACTTCTACGTAGCCCGCCGCTGCGATGGATGCCCTCATCCTTGAGGCGGAGCGTGCCTCCCGTCGTGTTACTAAGGAGGCACGAGCAGCTGCTGCGGCATAGGTGGCTGCAGATACTGCTGCTGAGGCTGAGATTGTTGGCTTTTTGGATCTTGATACTGGAGATGGTCATCTGGTGCCCTTCGACCTGCACATCTATGCACCATTACCTCATCGCGTGGTTCCGCGCGGGATGAGACGCTACGAGCCTCCTGATGATGCGATTGCCGCCGACATTCTTCTGCGAGAGCCCGACCACCACATGTCTCGTCAACGCCCATCGGTAAGTACACCATCCTTACTTGTTTTAATACCAGAGCATGGAATATCTCAAACGTAGACGCATACCTAGGATCCCCTATATGATGATGTGCTGAATGATGATGATGATATTGATGATATATTTTGATGTTTTTGATGAATGATGACGATGACTTGACGGAATTTGATCTTAATTTCGGCACCTATACAATGGAGATTAAAGCAGTAGGGACAACTAGAATTTTTGAACAACTAACAAAAGGGGCGATTTATTTGAGTGAAAATCAAAAAATATAAGGCTTGAGTTTTTATTGATATTTTGAGGAAAAACACAAGTTTAGGGGAGAATTTTTTATTTTATTTTTAGGGTATGAAAACTAAAAGGGTAATTTTTATAAAAAAATCCTAAAAATTTCTAAAACTTAAGGTAAAGGAATTTAAGGGGTGCTAAGGAAATTTTCCAAAAGTCCTAGAAAATTTTGGGAAAATTTTCAAACATCCCAGAAACTTAACACTTCTCTTTTGACAACCTCCAACTCCAGCCACCGGGGTGGTGCCGCCACCAGCTCCAGTTGGACCTCTTACTCTAGCCCCGGCTAGAGGTCGTGGTTCCCGGGCATCTTCTCAAGCTCGTTCTAGAGGGTCGGTCTCATCTGCTCAGTGCCAATCTAGAGTTGGCTCTTCCTCTAGCAGTGATGATGACGATGACTTCGACAGACTCTTCGAGGACGACAGCTCGGAGGAGGCCGACCCTTCTTCCCGCCGAGTTTGCCCCAGGCATTCTTGAGAAAGAGCCCCCCTTTTCGGATATACTTTATTATTTTTTTGGTTTTCGTGGGCCTGCGTGCCCTAGTCTGACACATTCTTATACATTTACATGATCCATGAGCCTGCGTGCCCCTGTTTACTGCTTATTGGGCCTTGGTGCCCCAATTTACATTATATTGCCTTTTATGCATCTTTAGGGCCTTCGTGCCATTTTACTTGCTTTGTTTATCTGTTGCATGTTTTTTCTTTATTTTGTTGCTCAAATTGCCGTGGATGCATAGTTCCACTGCTATAAATCACACAGACTGCAAGCACATATCCGCCAGGTTTAAACCTGGCGATTGCCAAAATACAACATGGCGGTCGCCACGTACAAGGAGACTGACATGGCGGTTACTATTTTAAACCTGGCAGTCGCTTGGTCAAAGAGATGATGTCACCATACTATGCTTTTTGAGTTGGCGGTTGCCGACTCACAAGGTGGCGGTCACCACATTGATTGTCCTTTTTGCCGAAATTTTGATTTTTTGCCCTTTTCTACCTTATAAATATAGCCCTGGATGCCCCATTTGTTGTTGCTCGGACTCAGATGGCCAATCCCCTTTCTTCATGGAATGAGAAATTCTCTCATATCGAAAATTTGAACTTTGTCCACTTTGGCCTTATCGCCTTTTTATCATTGAAGACTGTGAAGATTAACAGACCTTTACTAACGGCTGCTGCACAACTGTGGGATCCTCAGTCTCATGCCTTTCGATTTGATTTTGAAGAACTCTGCCCCACTGTGGAGGAGTTTGCTGCCATCTTGGACTTGACTCCATGGAGTTTCGTAGTCGTTCCCACTCCTTTTCTCTTTGCTCGGCAGTAGGTGATGCAACTCTGCGGTCTGTCTAAGTTGGAGGCTTCTCATCTGACCTCGGGTGACTGTCTCAACACTCCATGGCGTATTGAGTGGTTTCATCCTACTGGTGACCTCAGTGATCTAAACGTTCAGCTGCGTCACCGTTATGCATTTTGCTTCTGCCTCCTTTCCCAGTATCTCCTTATCCCTCTTGATAGGCGGGTTAGTTGTGCCTTGGTTGACATTGCTGGCTAAATGTGGATGGGGAGAGACTTTGTGCCCCTGGTTTTGGCTGAGACACTGCTGGGCTTAGACGCTGTTCATCGTGGCGAAACCACCACCTTTGCTGGCAGCCCTTTACTTCTCTAGGTGATCTTAACATTTTCCTCTGTATTAAGTTCTCTGTCATACTGCAAAGCCTTTCCCTTACTGTTTTAAGTTTTGCTATAGATCTGGCTGATGGAGAAGGTAAACCTTGTACAGAAGCCTCCCATTGATAGACATAATGCAGATGCTTTCCTTTACCGCCTGCGTTATCAGATATGTGAGACTTAGGCATCTTGGCAACAATATCTTTCTTCTCTGACCGGTCAAGACATTACCTGGCCGTGCCCTTTGTGGCGGATTCCTGCTATGACTCTGACCACGACTACTATGGATCACCCTGGCGTTCTGCTGATTGGTCTGTGTCAGACTACTTTCTACTACCCTCACAGGATCATGCGGCAGTTCGGGCGAACTCAGATCGTATTTCCTAGTATTCGAGGCCGTTTGTTTTCCTCTGCACTGCGGGCTCCTTTTCTAGCACAGTATCGGGATGCCTAGCCATCTCACTCATTAATGGAGATGCACGAGTTGCAGTGTCCCGATCTTTCTGCTGAATACAAGACATGGTTGACACAAGATAGGGAGAAGAAAGACAGAGAAGTGGGGAAACAAGCGGCGAAAAGGAGGAGGATTTGAGAACATCTGCTTTGTTTTGAAAAATTTCACAGCTTTGTTTTTTTTTTATTTGTAGAGTTTGGGACTTGCGTGCCCTCCCTTTATTTAAGAACTTTGTAGCTCTGATCAAAGTAATGACAAAACTCCCACTTGATGTTTATGATGGTTTAATTTTATCCATAATCTTAATGACTTTATTACTAGAATTCAAAAAGTTTCGTATTGGTCTTATTCAGATTCAAAGATGGCTAAAAACAAAGAATGTGGCCGGACTTCTTGAAAGAAGCTGCCTACGTATTCCAAAAAGGTGGAATCAGGCCTTAACGTAGTTCAGGTTCGATTTTCACTCGGGTATTGACGCTCTCCTTTTTGTAATGCCCTAATTTTTGCTAAGGTCGCCCTTTCGGGTTTTCAGCCTTGCGGGCTGCTCTAATTTTTGCCTGAATTGCCTTTTCAGTTTTCAACTCAGCAAGCTTCTTTTTTTTCTTTTTATTTTTACCTCAGGGATAGTATTTTTTGAGTTGATCGAGGTTCACTAGAGTGGAGAACACATTGCCATCCAAGTCCATGATAATGACTGCACCACCGGTCATGATGGTTTTGATGAGAAACGGTCCGGACCAATTTGGCTTGAACTTACCTCTTGGGTCAAAAATAGGAGCTCTGATTTCCTTAAGGACCAAGTCTCTTTCTTTGAGGTCCCGAGTCCTGACTTTCTTATTGAACGCTCGAGTTATCCTCCTTTGATAACGTTATACATGAAACAGAGCCTGCAGCCTTCTTTCATCAAACGAGAGTAACTCTTCCATTCGGTTCCTCTGCCATTCTGCTTCTGGCATACTGGCCTCGGCCACTACTCTTAGCGAGGGGATTTTCACCTCAATGGGGAGTACGGCTTCAATCCCATACACTAGAGAGTATGGCGTTGTTCCTGTTAAGGTTTTGATTGACGTTCGGTACCCCCAAAATGCGAACAGCAGGTGTTCTGGCCAATCTTTGTGTGAGTTGATTATCTTTTGAAGAATTTTCTTAATGTTCTTGTTTGCTGCCTTGACTGCTCTGTTGGTTTATGGCCAATATGGCGAGGACTTATGAGCCACTATCCGGTATTCCTCGAAAAGATCTAGAACCTCTCCTTGGAAATGTGAGCCACCATCCGAGATAATTTCATGTGGTACCCCGTATCGGCAAATGATGTTTTTCTTGATAAACTTAGCGACATGGGAGGCCTTTAATACTGAGTAGGAAGCTTCTTCCACCCACTTGGTGAAATAGTCAATGGCCATCGGGATAAACTCATGTCTATTGGATGCCTTTGGGGTTACTCTGCCAATCACGTCAATGCCCTATACTGAGAACGGCCATGGTGATGTCAGGTAATACAACTGAGACTGAGGAACGTGCATAAGATTAGCGTGAATCTTGCATTTATGACACCTCTGCACAAACTGAATACAATATGTTTCCATTGTCATCCAAAAGTATCCCTGTCGTAGGATCTTCTTGGCTAACATGTTACCACTCATGTGTGGCCCACAGACTCCGGCGTTTACACACAGCTTGTTGACCCCAGAATGTCCTCATTTGTACAGTCTACCACCACAAATGACAAACTGCGCGGATAGTCGTCGTATTGGCCTTTTGTGCTTTTTGCTGGGAAACTTTGGGTATTCTCCCTTCTCTACGAAGTTCTGAATATCAACGTACCATGGAAGTCCGTCAGTGCTTTCTTCAATAGCGGCTGTCATCTCATATGCCGGCTTCCTCTTCTGCTCAATTATCAAAGTTCTCATCCGAACTCCGGGTGGTATGTAAATTATGGATGCTAGGGTGGCCAGTGCATCGGCGAACTTGTTCTGCAGTCTTAGTACATGAGTGAAAATCACCGATTCAAAGTATGGTATCAGATTTTTTAGTTCTTGATGGTAGAGAATCAATGTCACGTCCCTGAGCTTCCATTCTCCTCTTGCTTGTGAAACTACCAGTGCTGAGTCTCCAATGACTTCCAGCTTCCTTGCCCTTAGTTCTAATGCCGCCTCCAATCCGGCTAGACATGCTTCATATTCGGCCTGATTGTTGGTGACTTCAAAAATTGAGCTTTAAAGACAACAGAACATGTGATTCATCGAGAGTGACAAGAAGGACTCCTATTCCATAGCCATATTGATTGGACGCGCCATCAAAATATAGAGTCCATTTGTCATCCCCAACTTTCATTAGCTGTTCATCAGGAAACTGAAATTCTGTGTCTTCGCTTCCTTCAACTGGTTGGTCAGCCAGAAATTCTGCCACTGCTCTGCCTTTGACTGACTTCCGGGTGACGTATTAGAGATCAGACTCAGATAATAGCAGCAACCATCGAGCCATCCTACCTGTTAGCACTGGCTTTTCGAATAGATACTTCAACAGGTCCATCCGAGAGACGACGTTCATCGTGAAAGACAACATGTAGTGCCTCAGTTTTCGGGATGCCCAAACCAAAGCCCAACATGTCTTCTCCAATGGCATGTACCATATTTCTGATTCGATCATCTTTCTGCTTAGGTAGTAGACAGCCTTTTCGAATCCAGTCTCACCTTCCTATGCCAGCATACATCCCATAGCTGAGTCAGTCACTAACAAGTGAAGAATTAGTGGTCTGTCAGGTTCGGGAGGAGCTAGAACAGGAGGATTTTGTAGGTACTATTGTATGGCATCAAAGGCGTCTTGGCATTTATGATCCCACTCAAACTTGACTCCCTTTTTCAATAGGCGAAAGAGCGGTTCACAGGTACTTGTCAGCTTTGCGATGAACCGACTGATAAACTGGATTCTTACCAGAAAGCCCCTAACTTCCCGCTCGGTCTTTGGAGGAGGCATTTCCAAAATTGCTTTAATCTTTAGAGGATCGACTTCGCTGCCCCGTTGAGTATTCATAAATCCGAGCATCTTTTCGACAGTAACTCCGAAGGCACATTTCTGTGGGTTGAGTCGCATCTTGTACTTTTGAATTCTCTCGAAGAACTTATGCAGTGCTGTGATGTGACCATCCCGATCCTTGGATTTGACTATCATATCGTCCACGTACACTTCAATCTCTTTATGTATCATGTCATGCAATAAGGTAGTGGCAGCCCTTTGATAGGTTGCCCCGGTATTTTTCAAGCCAAATGGCATAACACGGTTATAATAGGTACCCCAAGGCGCGGTGAATGTCGTCTTTTCCCTGTCTTTAGGATCCATCAGAATCTAGTTGTACCCGGAGAAACCATCTATGAATGACAGCAAGGCATGTCCCGCCGTACTGTCTACCAAGATGTCGATGTGAGGCAGCAAAAAATCATCTTTTGGGCTAGCCTTGTTGAGGTCCCGAAAATCCACGCAGACTCGGATACGACCATCCTTCTTTAAAATCGGTACAATGTTGGCTACCCATTTTGGATACTCGGTTACCATCAGAAATCCAGCGTTGATCTGTTTAGAAACCTCTTCTTTGAACTTTTGAGTCCATTCTGGCCAGATTCGTCTCAATTTTTGCTTGACCGGTTTAATATCAGGGTATAGGGGGATGTGGTGCTGGACAATATCAGGATCTGTTTCAGGCATATCTTCGTAAGACCATGCAAATACATCTTTGAATTCTTTTAATAAAGTTATTAATTGCTCTTGTTCGATTAAGGATAAAGAGGAACTAATTTGAACATTTTGCGGGTTAGTTTCATTACCCATATTTATTGATAAAGTTTCTTCAATTATTAGTTGGGCACGCTTTTTTTCTTCTCTTTTTATTAAAAATTTTATTTCTTCGGGGATATTTCCGTCGAATTCAAAATCGTCGGAAGACATATGAAATAAATCAAACAAAGCAGAGTAATCAGAAACTTCGTTCATTTCATCAAGAACAGTGGGAATTACAAACTCGATGATAAAAAGCAGGAAGAGGAGCACCAACAGACGTGTCCACAATTACAGACTCCAACTCAAACTTGGACTTAGGATAGACGACCTTCACATCAGAAAACTCGATGGACCAGTTCTTTACTTCCTTTGCGGCCGCGTCGACAATGAGTTTGGTGCAATCTGTCAGCACGCTAAAGCCCATCATGAAATCGTCCGATTCAGTTATACGCAGCTGAGTCATCTTCTCGTTGAATAGCATTCCCAGGTCGGTACCGTCGAGTCTGTCAGCCCAATCTTCTTTTTGAACCTTCTTTTCTTCCTTGTCTCCTTCCACTGTTTCTTCCTCCTCTGTGTCAGACAACTGGTGGTTGAAAAAGATCTCCAACCCAGGCAACTTTTGATTGGTCTCTTCGTCGATTCACGGCTCCAAAAAGACACAATACGGGAAATCTTCCCCTTTCCTGGAGAAGTACCCATTGAGTGTCCCAGAATAATTGGCCTTTCATCCCCTTCTAAGCCCTTCCAGATCTTCTTCCGTTGGCTCATACCCAAGACAAAAATAGTGCGAAGTCGGCAATACCTGAATGGGTTTCGGGATTCCTTGCAGTTTATGTCCCAATCCCATGCCAGGGAAGAAGGACATTTTTCTCATCATCATTAAAGCTCGTGGGTTGACATACCTTTCTTCTTCATTCATCAGCGTCTGAACAGCCTGTGTTTCATCAAACTGAAAGCCACTGAGCAACACATCATCTTCGCTATACTATACTTCTAGCAGAGTTGTGCCCTCTCCTTTTTTCGGGGGTGGATACTGTCCTCTCCGTGGATAGTTAAAACTGTCCCGTTCTTTATTAATTTCAATTTTTGGTGAAGGATAGATGGTACTGCCTGGACATTTGGGTCATGTAGCCATGGCCTGCCTAGCAGCAGATTGAAGGAGGCCGGCACATCTAGCACGTGAAACTCAACTGACGTTTTTATAGGTCCTACTGAAACGGCAAATGACACCAGTCCTAACACATCTCTTCTTGTGTTGTCGTAGGCTCGTACTCCTTGATTGTAGGGAGTGAACTAGTCTAGCCTCATCCCTAAGCAGACAGCCGTTCTCAATGGGCAAACGTTCAAGGTGGACCTATTATCAATGAGGGTCACCAGGACCTATTTTTCTAGGCACTTGACAGTGATATGAAGCGGCTTGTTGTGACTTTTTCCTTCAGCGGGCAAATCCTTATCAGAAAAGGAAATAACTTTCAGTTCGGCAGCTGGTAGAATAAGTCCAATAAGCTACTCGGGAGTTTCATCTATCGGGACACTGGCCTTGTTCAATACTTTCAAAATAGCTTGTCTATACTTATGCAACGCCATAAACAAGCCCCAGATACTGATGTTGGCCTGCGTCTTTTTCAGCTGTCTCAATACAGTATTATCCTCATCCTCTTGCTCTGTCTCTTTTCCTTTTCCACTTGGTTGTCCTCTCTCTAACTGAGCTGGCTTAAAGTTCCATCCACTTCTGGTTAGGTGTTCCACGCCGTCTATGGGGTCCCATAACCCCGGCGTCACACTATCAGTTTGTCTTACTTTGTTTACGTGTAGAGGGCCTTCGAATGCCCACAAATCACTTAGGTCACTAATGGCTGCCCTTTCCTTTCTTTCCTGATCATCTTTGATAGCCCATGTATTGTCAACCTCCTCCCAGATGTCCTCTTCAATAATGCTCGATTGCTACTCCTGAGCGGCCTAAATATCAGTCCATTCGGTCCCATCAGATTTCAACAAAATCCTGACTAGCCAATAGGATTTCATGTCGCCAATGTGTACTTTCTCTTTAAAAAGTTGGGGAAGGGTGATTCCATCAAGTACATGACCGAACCTATAAGGTCGAGTCGGGTAATCCAATGGCCAATCGTCTACCTCGTTGCGCTCCTCTTCCTGTTGATAGATTTGGATCATCAATCGATACCATTCCCAGGCATTATCATTCCATTCTTCCATTCTGTCTCGACTACCTCTAATCATCATGAATGAGCATACTGTTTGGTTCTGAGTTATTGAAACATGTGGGCGGGGTAGGTGTGCTGAGCAGATGTGCTGACTCGGGTCCTTCGATTCTCCTAAAGACATGTAACTTACCCCAGCCTGCCTGGCATGATTTGGCAGTGGGTTGGTAATGACGTTCGATTTTGGGGTGACTGATGGAGGAGGGATCACTTTATTGTCAATGAGATTCTGGATCTCATGTCAGAGCCTCATGCATTTATCAGTTAAATGCCCGTGACCCTGATGGAAAGCACAGTATTGAGAGGCATTGTACCTCGGGGGAAGCGGGTCAGGTGTTGGCATAGGATCTAGTACCTTGATGAGTCCTTTCTCTACCAAACGGTTTAGAGCAGTGGATATCGAGATGTTGAGAGGCGTGAAAATTCTTCGCGACTGTTGTTGTGTTTCCTGACCATTTCCCGACTGCTGAAGGTTGCTTGTTTGATGGGTAGAGAAAGAAGGGTTCAAAAGGTTCACCTCGCCCGAGCGGGACACGAGGTTAGTTGTTACGGATGGGTTTTGATTGTTTGTGGGGAAATTCCTTTGTGGTGGTTTCTGACTGAATTATGTCTTCTCGATATCATCGGATTGGATAGCGTCCTCAATTTGCACACCAGCGTCGAACAACTGTTCAAAGGTGGAAAGTGGCTGCGTGATAAGATAGCATTTTAACGGAGATGGCAGATTCTTAATCATAATCCTTACCTGCTCTTTCTCAGTTGGCCTGTTTGTTATTTTTGCAGCTTTACCCCTCCAACGGGTCAGGAAGTCGACAAAAGATTCCCGATTCTCTTGTCGGGTTGTTTTAAGCTCTCGAGTAGTGACGTCTAGCTGGACGTTGTAGCTATACTAGCTGATGAAGGCAGTGGTTATATCCTCCCATGTTCTAGTTTTGGTCATTTCTAGAGAGAGAAACCATCTTTGCGCAGCCCCAGAAAGCGATCGATGGAATAATTGGGCCTTAAGCTAATCATCGATCCCCATAGGGAGAGGGTGCCAACATACATTCTTAGATGGATACGGGGACCCCCAGTGCCGTCAAACTTTTCTATTTCTGGCATCTTGAACGTCTCGGGCAATTTTACATCCAGAAATAGGCACAAACCACCTACATCTAGCATATATTCTTCCACTCTTTTAGCTTCCCTCAACACCTTTTCCATCCGGTCAATCTTTTTCGCTAGTGCGGATTCCCTAGACTGAGCGGTATTTTCATCTCCTACCACAATCGGGCGGGGAACCCGAGGTGGCACAGCAACTTGCGATATCTCGGGCCTTTGGTTGTCATCCCAAAAATCTTCACCGTTCTCATTCGTATTGTCTGGCTGTCCATTCATACCGAGCATACGGGTCTGAATTGCTTGTATCTGTGCCTGACATTGAGTTTGAGCTTGGTTCTGCTGCTCCACAGCCCGCTGCATCTCGGTAATAGCCCTCGTCAGGGCTGTCAAATTAACTTCGTTCTTTGCCATGTCTGTTGATTCAGAAACTCTACGAAGTCTGCCTGATTATGATCTTACCCAAACTCGTGCCAACTGTACTCTTTTCGGATCAATGGTAACCCACAGAAAAACCTGATTCCACAAGCAGAATAACCAGTCTCAGACATTTTTTGAAAGAATTCAGATAACAGATAGAAAATATCCCAGATACCCAAAAATAGCCGAAACTGAAATAATGCCCCTGTCGGGCTCATACCACCAGCATAACAACTGAACATCTGAAAACCTAGGATGAGAACCAAAAGGGATGAATCAACTAAGTTCTAGAGGAAATGTTTTATCTAAGCGGGCGGCGTTCCGACAAAAGGACTATTCTAACCCTCAAGAGGCTGGTTCGACCTATGAGGAAAATCAGCAGCATAACGGTAGAAAAATAAAACTTTTCTCACATAGGTTGAAAGAAAGGGGTTTGAAGAAAGCAAGCGTAGACTAAAAACGGGATACAGAATTAGCAACCTAAGAAAAACCCGAAAGGGAGAGAAACTATCTTAAAGGTCTAAAAACGAAGCACATGCATGACCATGGGGAAGAAGCCTAATACAATAACAGGGAAAAACTAACAATCCGAGAAGAACCCGAAAGAGAGAGAGACTATCCTAGAAATGTTAAAACGAAGCACGGGCATGACCCTAGGAAGAAGACTACGGCATGAAAAACTAATCAGGGTGAAAGACGAAACCCGGGTAAGAACCCGAAGGCGAAAAACTGATCTAATCAAAGGATAACAGAAAATTCATGCTGAATCCGAGAAAAGAACTAGCCTAATCCGAACAAACAATTCTAACAATATACAATCAAAATATACAATAAAGAAAAATACGTAATCCTATTAGGGTTAGTAGCACCTAATTGGGGGGTTTTAAGTTCACTATATGCAGAAGGCTGATTTTGGTCAATCTGAACAGGGTACCTTCTGAATAGAGCCGGGTATATATCTCCCATGGCTGGGGTGGTGCAGGACATGGTCAAACAGTACGTCCGAACTCTTTTACTGTACCTATGGTAGCGTGCAGTCAATAAGGGTTGCCCGTCTTCCCAATAATTCTCGAAATGAATTAACTTTCAGCGTATCTGGTCGACCAGGCAGGGGGGGTTTGAAGAACAATGCATATGTATGCGAGAATGCAAATAAAAAATTCTCATTAAGAACCAATGATGTTTTCAA
>JAULJZ010159861.1:0-27140 GCA_032270985.1 Heliamphora pulchella
CATTTTAAGCTAAAAAGAAAACAAAAAATCACTTTTTGGCACACTTCCTAAGGTAGTCGGCCACTAAGGGGTATTTTTGATATTTTTGATGTTATTTTGTCTTTTGATACTTAATTATACTTAAATTCTTGATTTATGGTATCTATATGTTAAAATTTAGATTTTTAAGACTTTTTATTGTACTAGGGGCAAATCGGTTATTTTATCCTATTTATGAGAATTTTTTATTTTTAATTTATTATTTCATGATATTTATTTCATTTAGAGTGTTGGGAGACTCTCCAGGTCTTATGATTTTGTTGCCTGAGCTTTGGATCTTTTTAGGATTTTCGGGTCGAACTCAGGATTTTCGATTCAAGTTAGGGTTTTGAACTTCTTCCGTATTCTATGGTCTCATGGACTATCCATCACTAATACTTAGGGTTTGGGTTGGGTCTTTACATGGGTCGTTATCAACCGGGTTGTTACAACTAGGGTTTGTACCGGGTCGTTACACCATTGGTCTTCTCCTCTTATTCGCATAACTCTTTTGTTGATTTTGAGCAGTCACTAAACGTTTACGAATCGCGATGATCTTTTCTGTGGTTTCATGCAGAAGCTCAAGTCCTAACACGGCTACCTCGCCAATATCGATCCAACAAACAGGCGACCTACAAGGTTTACCATACAATGCCTCACAAGGTGCCATCTCAATTCTTGATTGGTAACTATTATTGTAGGCAAACTCTACTAATGAGAAATGGTTCTCCCATGACCCACGAAAGTCTAGAACACATACTTGCAATATATTCTCGAGTAGATGAATGGTGCATTTTGACTAGCCATCGATTTGGGGATAAAAAGCAGTACTAAAAAGTAGGCTCATCCTTATAACTGACTAAAAACTCTGCCAAAATGTGAAGTGAATCGAGGGTCTCGGCCAGAGACAATGAAAATCAGCACTCTGTGGAGTCTAACGATCTCGCTCACGTACATCTTGCTAAGTTTATCAACCAAATTCATCATGCGAATAGGTACGAAGTTCACTGACTTGGTTAACCTGTCTACCATGATCCAAACGGCGTCATATCCTCTAGGCGACCTTGAAAGTCCTAAAATAAAATCCATGGCGATGTTATCCGATTTCCATTCTGATACTGGCAATGGCTGCAACTGACCCGCTTGTTTATGATGCTCGGCCTTCACTTGCTGGTAAGTAAGGCAACGCGAGATGAAAAGCACAATGTCTTTCTTCATACCCCTCTACCAGAATTGTCCACGCACGTCATGATATATCTTGATGGCACTCGAATGCACTGCCAAACGTGAATGATGGAACTCATGGAGCACGTCCTCACGACATAAATCCGTCACAAAGATCCTCCCCTCAAATCTTAAACTCTAATCGGAGTAGATAGTCCATTCCTTAGCATCCTCACGACTCAAGACTCACTCTCGAAACATTACGCTCTCTACATCCAATCGTTGAGCCTAAAAAACGCAGTAAACAAGGGTGGAATGAGAAACCATCTTAAATAAGGCAACACAGTCACTGGACTCATCAAGCTATAGGTCATACTCGTCGACCTCTCCGAGTTTACTCTATTCTCTGATGGCCATGTGAACTATCAAGCTCAAAGATTTTCGACTGACGACGTCGGCCACCACATTGGACTTGCCCGAGTGACACTGTAGATCGAAGTCATAGTCGCCTAAGAACCCCATCCATCTCTTCTAACGCAAGTTTAAGTCCTTCTGCAAAAATAAGTACTTCAAACTCTTGTGATCCGAGAACACTTCAAAGCATTCTCTGTACAAATAGTACCTCTAAGTCATTAGAGCAAAGACCATTGCCGCAAGCTCCAAATCATGCATGAGGTAGTTCTTTTCATGAATCTTCGGCTATCTAAATCCATATACAACTACCTTACCCTGTTACATCAACACGTAACCCAACCCCTCATGCAATGCATTGCAATAAATGACATAGCCGAGTCCTCTCTTTGGTATGATCAGAATATACGTACTAGTCAACCTCGTCTTCAACGTCTGAAAGGTGAGTTCACAACTATCGCTCCATACGACCTTGATTTCCTTCCTCGTAAGGTGCGTCATAGGCGCTGCAAGCCTAGAGAGGTCCTTCACGAATCAACGGTAGTAACCTGCAAACTCCAAAAAACTCCGACTCTCAAATACGTTCTTCGGCCTCTCCCATTCCATCACGGTTCTATGTTAGAGGAATCCACTGCCACTCTGTCTCTCGAAACCACATGTCCCAAAAAATTAACCTCGAGCAACCAAAACTCACACTTATCACACTTGGCGTACAAATGGTGTTCTCGCAATAACTGTTGAGCGATCCTAAAATGATCCTCATGCGCCTCCTTCGATGGTGAATAAATTAGAATATCATCCACGAACCGATCAAGGTAAGGGTGAAAGATATGGTTTATAAGGTCCATGAACGTCGTTGGTGCATTAGTTAGTCCCAAAGGCATGACTAAAAACTCAAAATGCCCATAATGGGTACGAAAGGCCATCTTCGGGATGTCCTCCTCCTTGACTCGCAATGGATGGTAACCTAATCGCGAATCTATCTTGGAGAAGCAACACGAACCCTTTAGTTAGTCAAACAAATCATCGATACGAGGCAGAGTGTAGTAGTTTTTAACGATCACGTGGCTCAACTTACAATAATAAATGTAAAGGCATAACAATCCATCCTTCTTCTTTAAATACAACGCTAGAAATCCCTAATGAGACACGCTAGGGCGAATAAAACCCTTGTGAACAACTCTTGGACCTGCACCTTCAACTCTAGCAACTTGGCCAGTGCAAAACTATTCGAAGTCTTAGAAATGGGGGTGGTCCCCATAATGAGGTCTATGAAAAACTCAACTTCCCACCGAGGCAAAAGCTTAAACAAGTCATCTAGGAACACGTCCGGAGACTCACAAACAACAGGAGGAAGCTCTCCTTGAGTAAGATCAATCTCACCCGTCAACAAGGTAGAGAAAAGGAGGTTAAGGCTATCACAACTCCGTGAACTAAGAGATCTAGGCACTAAACCGTCGTCCCGGTCACCTACAAAATAAAAGGAGTCTCCCTCCAGTGTGCAAACAAATACCCCTCGCTAGTTACAATCGATAAAAGCCCAAAATGTGGTCAACCAATTAATCCCAAGTATGATATCGAATGAAGTCATATTGAGCACAATGAAATCAAACATTAAATGGTGGTTGACAATCTACATCTCACATGCTCTACAGACGCATCTTAAAATGGTAATTTTGTCAATCGGTGTCTGTACACAGAGGACACTACCCAAAACGTCTACCTCTAGCCCTAATTCATATGCAAAATGAGGATGAGATGAACAAATACGATGCTTCGGTGTCAACGAGACCACTGGCCTGTGAACGGTACACTAAGAAGGTACCTCAGATGATCGATTGACTGGCTGCGGTGTCCAACACAGCAGGTGTCACTAACGTACTGGGCTCCACGAGGGCATACACTGGCCTCTGATTCCCCTTATTTGGCCCACTGCTCCCTGTGGTGCCAAGATTTAGGGTTTTGTTTAAAAAATACAAAAATTCAAAAAATGTTTAGAAAATAGTTTAACACCTTGATAACTAAATTTTAAAAATCTTTTTTTTGTGAAAAATGAAGTCGCTACTTGGTTTTGGAAAAAAAACTAAGAAAAACAAAATGAACCACTAATCTTTAAAACAATAACTAGAAAAAATAAGGATCCGAGGGCTAAGATACGAATTAGGGAAGGTGTTTAACACCCCATTCACTCAACCGTGAGGTTGGCCTCTACTAATCATCATTAGTTCTTCATTAGACTTTTCAAGTGCATATAAATACAGAAAATAGAGACAAAAAGAGAATATCCAAAATTATATAAGAAAAATACATAACACATATATATAGAATGCCAAACAAAACAAGTAGCAAAAAAAAATCCTAAGTCTTACGGCATGCAAGTTCTAACTAAATGATGCATGGAGTAAACCCACATGCAATATCACCAAATAATCTAAACTAACCTAAACATGATATCAAATGAAGAGAAGTACTTCAAAATTCATTAAATCCAAACCTTATCACATAAAGATAATCACATGCAGTATCTTAAAATAAGCATAATATGGCTTCAAAAGGGAAAAAAAATATATCCTAAAATTCTCTAGATGTTAAACATACCAAAGGTTTTATTGCGAGTCACATACTAAAAACCTACAAAATGTGATAAGTAGTAAAAGGATGCTATGGAACCAAAATTAAACTAAAACAAAAAAAGAATGTGGCAATTATTACATAAAAATGCAACAATCACACACAAAACAAAGATAATATAATATGCGGGCATCATATCAACGATTACGATCGCATAAATGATAATGCCTAAATATAACAGTAGTGATATTAGAAATCACAACATTTGAACATGTTGGCACTATTTTAATGAATGGTGGAATTAACAATATACTAGGTGCAAATATGCAATATGGACAAAGTGAAATTAAAATTACTTGGATGGTGACAAATATCAATCAAATTAATCTAAACTAATCATGCTTATCATGGGTAATTACATGCTTACAATTTAACAAACTAAATAGTGTAGTTAGATCACTACACAAGCATCATAAAGAATTGAAGTTAACTTGACCACTCCAAAAGAGAAGAAATGGAGGAAGAAAGGTCGAGAATCTAGATAAAATACCTGAATTGCTATAATCTGGGTATCCACACATCAGGGAATGGTGATCAGCAGTCCAGGCGTTGGAAAATATTCCAATTCCAGTTGATGAATCAAGAATTCGACATAGTATTAGTATAGGTGGCCCTCCTCTTAGTGCTTCGTCAGAGTATCGATTCTCAAAATTTGTCACCTTCCGATCCGTCAAAGCTTTGAATTGTCCTCCCAAATCGTACCAGAGGTACGGTATTTATAGAGCTCATCAACCAATGAGGTGTTGGCACATTTTAGGACACGTTAGGCCTTTTAAAGTTAGCAGTCGCCATGATCAAAGTTGAGAGTCTCCACAAAAAGGCAAGTTTTCAGGAGTTTCTTATGGCGGTCACCACAACTGAGTTAACGACCCCAAGGTTCGAAGATGGCAGTCGCTACCTTTGCTAGGGTTTTCAAGACGTTCTTAAACCGATTGCAACATTCAAAGTTGGCGGTCCCACAGTTCAAAGTTGACGACTCAAGGGTTGGACATAATAGGTTCACTAGTTTGAAGGACTTGATCATCTGGTTTGAATACTGAACTTGGATCGTTTCTCGAGGACCATCCTAAAGCACAATTCCACTTGATTTCATCATTGGATACCCCGGACCAACCTAAGATTAGGCGGGGTCAAATCGGGGTGTCTATAGTTACCGTTTTTTTATATAACTTGCATAACAACGTGTGATTCGAGTTATATCAAAGATCTAGAGGCAACATTCATTTGACTGAGCCATCAATCTTAAGTCACAAACACACAAGCATGCATATGATGTTGGTCGTACTCGAATTTCCATCGAGTTGTTTACGTACCCCTTTGCTCGGGATCAGATCAAAACGTAGTTCTTGGGGCAAATGCACAGATGTAAGATACAAAACATAATACAAATACTAATATAATGCAAACACTGGTATGTTGGCACAAATCCCTAAAGATCGAGTCAAAATTTAAAAGGGGCACAATCAATCAAACAAGTGAAAAATCGAGTCAATATCTAAGAACTCAGCTGGGAATAAAATAATTAAAAGGATCGAGTCAAGATCCTAAAAATCATATTAATCGAAAAAGCAACAACGAATTAACTAAGTCGAGTCAAAACACAAAAATTCGAAATGATAACGGGATAAGGATAATTAAAAGTCGAGTCAAGACTTAAAATTATTCTCAACGGAGAGAAAATCACAAATCAATACGTCAAATTAAGACCTACAAATTCGGAACGAGTACGGAATAAAAATAATTAAAAATTGAGTCAAGACTTAAAATTATTTTCATCAGAGAAAACATCGTATAAAACAAAATAAAAATAATTAAAAACTGAGACAAGGTTTTAAAAATCAGAGAAAACAACCCATAAAACAAAGTAATTAAAAATCTAGACAATGTTTAAAATTATTTTTATTTGAGAAAACAACACATAAAAACAAAATAAAAATAATTAAAAATCGAGACAAGATTTAAAATTATTTTTATTCGAGAAAACAACACATAAAACAAAATATTTAAAAATCGAGATAAGGTTTAAAATAATTTTTATCCAAGAAAACAACACATAAAAACAAAATAAAGATAATTAAAAATCGAGACAAGATTTAAAATTATTTTCATCCGAGGAAACAACAAATAAAAAAATAAAAAAAATTAAAAACCAAGACAAGGTTTAAAATAATTTTTATCCAAGAAAACAACACATAAAAACAAAATAAAGATAATTAAAACCCGAGACAAGGTTTAAAATTATTTTCATCCGAGGAAACAACACATAAAACAAAATAAAAATAATTAAAAACCTAGTTAAGGTTTAAAATTATTTTCAAAACTAAACACCTAAATAAGCCCCAAACAGCCCCCAAGTAATAATAAAACCCCAAAACATAATCATTATTCATGAAAACATGAGCCCGCCAATGTCAGAGTTCGCGACCGCTGGGTCCGAACACCGAGATCGCGATGTGACCGTTGGAATAGTTCACGGTCGCGAGAATCTTTTCAAATCAACCTGGCAGTCGCCACGTGGCTCTTTGCAAACCTGGCGGTTGCCAACATCAGAGGTAGCGACTGCCACCTCTGAATGTCCTAAAGGCCCTCCAGACGCGCGGGCTAACCCTCACTCGCATCCCTCTGCTTTTCTCTCTAGCTTTCTTGCTCTCTCAAACTCACTCTTGATTTCTCTTGCTGTGAGACTTTTTAAGATTTTCTTTTAGCTTTCGGCCACCGCTCTCATCTTGGCATGACCTGGTCATGGTGGTGACATCTTCGGGATACTATGGGGTCCCTTCGCTGGTGAGAGTTCTTCCATGGGTGCCCTTGGGGGCACAATCTCCAGTGCTATAGTCAGTGGAGTCTCCTACACTCAGCCCTCCAATGCATGGAGCGCGATGGATGCCTTAGCTCTTGAGGCAGAGCGAGCTCTTCGTCAGGTTGTTGAGGAGGAGGCACGAGCAGCTGTCGCAGCACAGGCAGCAGCAGAGCAGGCAACTGCAGATGAGGCTAAGGTTGCGGGTTTCTTGAATTCGCATGCCGACGAGGGTATTCCTACACCCTTTGACCCACTCACTTATGCCCCTACACCTCACCGCCTGGGTCCGAGCAGGATGAGGCGTTACGAGTCTCCAGTCACTGTAGTTGTTGACGACCTCCTTCTTCGCGAACCCGAGTTGCATCTTTCATTTTGGCGCCCTACGGTAGGTTCTCTTGTTTCTTCCTTCAGTATCAAAGCATGCTTTACCTTTATTGTCTTGAACAAAGATGCATGTCTAGGATCCCCTATGACTTGTGATGTGTACAATTGAAGAACTTGAACCATCCCAAAATTGCCACAGTTAAACATGTGATATTGAGATCTGTTAACCAACTGGACATTAAAACAAGTAACCATATGAAATAAAATTAAAAGGACAAAACCGAACATCGAACTGAAAACTAGATAGGTACCTGTGCAACTTAGAGATTTTGGACAAAATGTAGGGACATTAGGATTAGTATTTTGATGCAAACAGGGGGTGGTTTTTTTTCATTCTTCTTTTTTTAAGAAAAACATAAAATCTAGGGGTGGTTTTTTCATTTTTATTTTATTTTTTAAATTCTATGGGCGGTGGTTTTTCATTTTTATTTTAGAAAATCATAAAATATATGGTTTAAAAGAAAGATTTTTCTAGCTCACCAGGGCTTAGGGTGCTTAGTCTTCTAGGGCATGAAGGAACCAAAGGGTCATCACACACACACGAACCTAGGGTTTAAAAGATTTATCTGGCTCACTAAGGCTTAAGGTGCCTAGTCTTCTAAGATTTAAAGGAACCGAAGAGTCGTCACACACACATGAACCTAGGCTTTGAAAGATTTGCCTCGCTCACCAGAGCTTAGGGTGCCTAGTTTTCTAGCGCTTGAAAGAATCGAAGGGTTGTCACACACACGAACCTAGGGTTTGAAAATTTTACTTGCCTCACAAGGGCTTAAGGTGCCTAGTCTTTTAGGATTTGAAAGAACCGAAAGCTTATCACATATACACGAACCTAGGGTTTAAAAGATTTTTCTAGCTCACCAAGGCTTAGAGTGCCTATTCTTCTAGAGCTTAAAAGAACCGAAGGGTTGTCACACACACATGAACCTATGGTTTAAAATATTTTCCTGGCTCACCAGGGCTTAGGGTGTTTAGTTTTCTAGAGCTTGAAAGTACCAAAGGATCGTCATACGAACCTAGGGTTTTCTTATTGCTTTTCTTTTCCTTTCATATTTTTTGAATTCCACTTGATTTGACTACTCTTATTATATCTTCTGATCATCTTCTTCTTTTCAGGCTGGTCAATATATCCAAGGATTTGGTAGTTTTGCTTCTAACGACGTGCTGGAGTGGTACGCCGCTCTCCTCACTCCCAGCCGGACCTTTATTGACACCTCCGGCTTTGCTCGGTTCATACCTTTGCTGGGTAAGACCAGCAATGATCGAGTCTGGTTGACTGCTTTGGCGGAGAGGTGGTGAGATACCACCAACACCTTCCATTTTACCACCTTCAAGGCCACGTTGACGCCACTCAACTTTCCCATGTTGACAGGCATCCGAGTTGGAGGCGCCCCTATCCCATTTGACCTAGGCATCGTCCTCTCTACCGATGCTCTGATGTATCTTCTAGGCACTGTACCGGTCCAGATGGATAGAGATTGAGTTAGGTACACGTGGTTTCATGATCATTTTCGTCACTTCAAGTGTACTGAGCCCCGTCATTATGAATAGGTTGCCCGCGCTTTTTTGCTGTACATGTTTGGTACCTTCTTGTTCTCAAACAAGGAGAATACCATACATCTTCATTATCTCGGTGCCCTCTTCCGTCTCAATCGGGTGTCCACATATGATTGGGGAGGAGCTGTGCTTGCGGCATTGTATGGCTCGATGAGGGCCTCAACCCGATTCCCTCAGGAACTCAGCATAGGGGGATACTAGAGGGTCAGGGAGGTACGTCTTAGTTTCTATACACTGTTCATTTATTTCTTCTGTTATCTATTATCTGTTCTTCTGCTAACATATTTTCTCTATACCTATCGACCTATGCGTTCCTCAGGCCACATGTCCCGACAAACTCTTCTGCTGATCCTCTGATTATGCCCCGTGCTGCCCGGTGGGGCCACAATTTGAAGGTGAAAAAGAGCAGAGGGAAAGACTTAGAGAGATTCTGAGTATCCTTGGACCGACTAACTCCCGACTAGGTACCACTTCTTACTTTATTCTCAACTTATTGCTTACTGCTTTATCTATTCACTAATCACTGCTTATTGTATTGTACATTGTTCTGTTCACTGATCATTGCTTATTGCGCTGCACTGTTCACCGAACACTGTTCTTTGATCACTGTACTATTCACTGTTTACTAATTACTATACTATTCACTGAATTTTTTTAGGTTCACTAGGATGTCTAGCGGGGGATGAAGAGTCGAGCTGGCATGGAATATATGCGTAGCCGCGATGCCTCTTCGATGCAGATCCTACTAGAGGGCCCTTTCTGTCGAGAGTACTACTTAGCAGAGAGGGTGGTGCGCCAATCTCTAGGTCTTGAACATTTCACGATTCCGATTGCTCCTTCTGTTCGTATGTGTGGCGCCAAAATTTTAGGGTTTTGGAAATGTGCAAAAATAAGGAATTCAAAAGATATTTGGAAAATATTTTAACAACTTGAAAGGAATATTTTGAAAATCCATTTTTACTGAAAATGGAGTCGCCACTTAGTTTTTGAAAAAAATCAAGAAAAACAAAAATGACTACTAATATTTAAAACGTTTAACTAGAGAAGAAGGGTTCGGGAGATAAGGTACGAATCAGAAAAGTTGTTAGGCACCCCGTTCGCCCAACCGTAAGGTTAGTCTCTACTAATCATCATTGGTTCTTTAATAAGATTTCTCAAATGCATGCAAATAAAAAAAGTTAAGGCAAATAGAGAATATCTAAAATCAAATATAAAAAGTACATAGCATATGTATATAGAACACCAAAGCAAGACAAATAAAAAGGTAAAATCCTAAATCCTATAGTATGCAATTCTAATTAAAAGATACATGGAGTACTCCCACATGCAATTTCACCAAAATAAACTAAGCTATCATGATTTGTATAAAAGAAAAAAAATATGCTAAAAATTGCTAAAATTACCGAAACATAAATTGCTACAAAATAAGCTAAACTGTTCTAAACACAATTTGAAAGAAATTAACTAAAAATATTCATATTATTAAAACAAACTAGGTTAACATTAACAAAATAAATTAATAAAAGAAATATAAAATATAAAATAAAAAATACATAAAAATCCCATAAAAAGAAAATTTATACTAAAATGAAAAGAAGTTAGGAAAATACTATACTAACAAAAGAAAATTTGACTATTTATATTTTAAAAGAGACAAAAATAAGAGAAAACAAAAGAGAAAAAAATTACACTTAAAAAAACAAAATCAAGCTTAAAAGGCTTTTTATAATTTTTGAGTTTAATAATATGAAAGAAAATAATGTTAACATTACAGAGAAAAAGAAAAGGACAAAAGAAAAAAAAAATAAAACTGACATTAATGAGACAAGAAAAGAAAAGAAAATATAGCATTGCAAAGAAAATAAAACTAGTAATAAAAAAATAAATAAATAAAGTGTTAGAAAAGAAAGTTACACTAATATTAAAAAAAAGAAAAAAATAAAAAATAAAAGCTAGTGAAGGAACATTAAATTAATGCTAATGAAGGAACATTAAGTTAATATTAAAAAGAAAGAAAAGAAAGCAAAATGGAATATTAGCATTAAAGAAAAGAAAAACAAATGGGATATTAAAAGAAAAATAAAGTTACATTACAAAAAAAAGAAAAGAAACATTGGCGTTAAATGGGTGTAATATTGATAATTACAATCATATATATGTAAATGCTTGTATTATAATAATAACAACATCATTTAGTCGTATTGTCAAATTATGTTAGCACTCTTTAATGAATTAAAAAAAGTAACGATGTGTTAAGTATGAAATGTGAGGAAATTAATAACTAAAGAATTAAATAAAGTAATCAAATTACATGAAACAAATAAGATTAACTATTCAAATGAAAGAAATATGTGAATTGAAATTGAATTTAACCATGTCACTCCAAAAGAGGGGGAATCGAGTTAGAAGAACCGAGAATTCAAACGACGTACCTAGATTGTTAAGGAATTCTCGAGTCGGGGAATGTGCTTCAATGGTCCAATCCTTGGGTGATGATCCAAGCAAAGATTTCAGTATCGATCAGAGGTTCAGCTCTCGGTACATCGGCAGGGTTTCGGCGTTGGGATTTGAATTGCTCGGCGACTCGGCAGAGCTTCTCTCACTAAAATTTTTCCTAAAATTCTCTCGTGAAAACGTACGCTGGGGTATTTATAAAATTCCTCAACCAATGGATGCTGACACGTTATGGGACATGTCAGGGTTTCTAGAGTTGGTGGTCGCCGGGTATGAACATGGCGGTCGTCATATTTGAAGAGGTTCCAAGAGCTTCTATTAGCGGTCACCACAATGAAAGTTGGCAATCACCACAAAAAGGTGGAATCTTCCAAAAAGTTCCATGGTGGTCGCCACAAAAGTTAGAATCTTCAAAAAAGTTCTGTGGCGGTCGCCACAATGGAGTTGACGGTTCAAACTAGTTTCATTGGCATGAAAGTTTTGATCATTGGATTCAAATACTGAGCTTAGATCATTTCTCGATGATCGTACTGAGGCACTATTTAATCGTTTTCATCATCGGATTCACCTAAGATTAGGCAGGATCTAATTAGGGTGTCTACGGTTGCCCATGTTTGATATAACTTGTATAGCAACGCGTGATGCAAGTTATATCAAAGATCCAGAGAATATCCATTTGACCGAGACATCAATCTTAGGCCACAAACATACAAGCATGCATATGATGTTGGTCGTACTCGAATTTCTATCGAGCTGCCTATGTACCCCTTTGCTAATGATGAGACTAAAACGTAATTTTTGGGGCAAAAATGCAAGAAATATGATGCAAATGCTAACATGAACGGATGCTAACATGATGCAGACACTGGTATGAACATCGATATGATCAAACAAATCCTAGAGATCGAGTCAAGCTCTAAAGGGAGCACAAATAGGCAAGCCAAAGATCAAGTCAAGATCTAATAACTCGGTTCGGGATAAATAATTAAAAGGATTGAGTCAAGATCCTAAAAATTAACTTAACCGGGAAAGCAATTACGAATTGATCGGTCGAGTCAAGACCTAACAACCCGGAACAATAACGGGGTAAGAATAACTAAAAAGTCGAGTCAAGACTTAAAAATCACCCTCATCGGAGATAACCACAAATTAATAAGTCGAGTCAAGATCTAAAAATTCGGGACGAAAGCGGGATAAAAATAATTAAAAACCAAGTCACAACTTAAAATTAAATTTATCGAGAGGAAACCACGAATTAATAAGTCAAGTCAAGACCTAAAAATTCAAAGCGAAGCACGGGACAAAAATAATTTAGAAGCCAAGTCATGGCTTAAAATTATTTTTACCGGGAGAAAGCATCACCAAAAGACAAGGTAAAAAAACACACAGAACAAAATAAGATTACATTTGAAAAACTCATTCAACATATTTAAAAAACAAAAATCACGTAAAAAACAAAATAAAAGATGCACACATAATTATAAATAAAAACGATCAATAACAAATCCTAAAGACACAATAATCACACAAAAATACCCAAAATAAACACAAAACTCCGCAAATAGCCCCTCATTAAAATGGCAGACTAACGTGACCACCGACAACCTAGCGGCCGCCTAGACAGAACCCCTCTGACATGGCGGTTGCTGGATAAAAACCCCTTTATGTTGGTGGTCGCCATGTGTCCCTTGATTAACCCAGCGGTTGCCACAAATCAAAGGAGCGACCGCCATATCCAAACGCGTATAAGGCTCACTCAGGCCGTGCGGGTTGGCTCACTTCCTCAATCTCACTCTCTCTCTAACTTTCTGCTTCCTCTTGTTCTTTGCGTCCTTTTAGCTTTTCTCTCTTTCTTCCGAGTACCCTTTTTCGATTCACGATGTTCACACTACTGTTCGTGATTCTTTTCCTCTTCATGGTGGGTCAGGGCCATAGAGATGATGACTTGGGCGCGCAACAGGGCCCTTCCGTCGTGAGAAGTTCATCTATGGGGATTATGGATGCCCTCGTTCTCGAGGCAGAGCGTGCTTCTCGCCGTGTCGCTAAGGATGAGGCACGGGCAGCTGCCGAAGCACAGGCAGCTGCAGATGCTGCAACGGAGGTTGAGATGGCCTACTTCCTCGACCCACACGCCGGAAAAGGTCATCCTGCACCCTTCGATCCGCACGCTTACCCTCTAGTTTCACACCGCTTAGCTCCAGGCGGGATGAGGCAGTACGATCCACCCGTTGATGTCGTCGCTGCTAACATTCTTCTTCGGGAGCCCGACTAGCACATCTCTCACCAGCATCCATCGGTAGGTTCCCTATCCTTACTTGTTCAATTATCGAAGTATGTTTTTATGATATATCAAACGTAGATGCATGCTTAGGATCCTCCATATCATTTGATATGATATGATATGATGATGATGATGATTTACTTTGACTGTTGTGTAATGTTAGAGCTCTAAATTTAGCTTAGATACTTGTGCAATGAAGATTAAAAACAATAAGGACATTAGGGTTTGAACAGAAAAAAGGTGGTTATTTTAACAAAAATCACAAAATTAAGGGCTTGAATTTTTTATTTATATTTTTAGAAAAAATATAAAAAACTAAGGGATTGATTTTTTTTTTTTTTTTTTTGGAGCTAAACATAACAACCTAAGGGGGAATTTTTTGTTTTTGTTTTTGGGGCATGAAAACTAAGGGGAAAATTTTTATCAAAAATTTTTAAAAAATTAGAGGCTAATTTTGTCAAAAATTCTAAAATCTAGGGCAAATTTTCGAAAATCAAAAATCTTAGAAAATTAAGGGGCATTTTTTTGAAAATTCTAGAATCAAAAAAAAATTTGAAAAATCTTAGAAAATTTTGGAAAATTTTTGAAAAATCCTAAAAAATTAGGAGAAAATTTTGAAAAATCCTAGAAAATTAGAAATTTTTTTTTGAATATTAGGAAAATTTTTCAAAAAAATCTTGGCAAAATTTTTAAAAGTTCTAGAAAATTAAGAAAAATTTTAGAAAATTAGGGCAAAAAGGACAAGACACAAATATCAAAGGGCAGAGATTTTTTTATTATTTTTTTTAAGAAGAATAATTAACACAAATTGATAAAGATTTACCTGGCACATCAGGACTTAGAAATCATAGTCTTCTACTAAGACATACGAAAATCGAAGGATTGTTACTCACATACGAACCTAGAATTATGAAGATTTGTCTGGTGCACTAGGGCTTAGGGTTCTTAGTTTTCTACTAGGACGTTCAGGGTTTGCCTGGCACACCAGGGTTTAGGGTGCCTAATTTTTAGGGTTTGAGAGATTTGCCTGGCTCACCGAGGCTTAGGGTACCTAGTCTTCTAAGGTTTGAGAGATTTTTCTGGCTCACCAGGGCTTAGGGTTCCTAGTCTTCTACTAGGACGTGCAAGGGTTGCCTAGCGCACTAGGACTTAGGGTGCCTAATCTTTAGGGCTTGAGAGATTTGTCTGGCGTACCAGGGCTTAGGGTGCTTAATCTTCTAGGGTTTGAGAGATTTACCTGGGTCACCATGGCTTAGGGTTCCTAGTCTTCTGCTAGCACGTGCAAGATTTGCCTGGCGCACCAAGGCTTAGGGTGCCTAATCTTTAGGGCTTGAGAGATTTTCCTTCGCACCAAGGCTTGAGGTGCCTAATCTTTTAGGGCATGAGATAACTAAATGGTTATTACATACACACGAACCTAAGGTTTTATTGCTTTCAGCCATTTTCTTGCTTGATCTGTTGTTTACATATTTTCTACTTGTCTTCTTCTTTTCAGACTGGTCACTATATCCGAGGCTTCAGAGGTTCTGCCTCTAGAGAGGTGTTGGAGTGGTATGATGCCCACCCTGCTCCTAGCCGGGCCATTATCGATGCCTCTGGCTTTGCTCAGTTCATACTCCTATTGGGTAGGACGAGCAATGACCGGGTATGTTTGATTGCCCTGGCTGAGTGGTGATGGGATACCACCAACACTTTCCACTTCACTACTTTTATGGCCACCTTGACGCCCCTCGACTTTGCTCTTATCACTGGCATCAGAGTCGGTGGTGCCCCTATTCCATTCGACCCCACTATTGCTTGTTTTGCTGATGCCCTGATGTACTTGCTCGGAGCTATACCCGTGCAGATGGACCGAGACCGAGTCAGATACACTTGGTTCTTCGACCATTTTTGCCATTTTTAGTGCACCGAGCCCCGCCACTACGAGTGGGTCGCCCGTGGCTTTCTTCTGTACATGTTCGGTACCTCTTTATTCTCGAACAAGGAGAATATCGTTCATTTACATTACTTGGGTGCCCTGACTCGTCTTGATCGGGTTGCCACCTTTAACTGGAGAGGAGCCGCTCTCGGCACACTATAGCTTCAAGAGGACTCTGACTCGGTTCCCCCAGGAGCTAAGCATAGAGGGGTACTGAAGGGTCTGGGAGGTATGCTTTAGTTTTTGCACATTTTCCATTCATTTCTGTTCTTTATTATCCATTATCTGCCTGCTGACATCTATTCCTTACAGCTTTGGACCTATGAGTTCCTCGGGCTTCATGTTCTGGCGAACTCTTCTGCTAGCCCTCTAGTCATTCCCCGTGTGGCTCGGTGGTCCCGAAGCCTAAAGGGGAAGAAGCCAGGGGAAAAGGACATCGACAGATACCAGGCATCTTTGGACCGGCTGACCCCCCACCAGGTATCCCTTTTACTGTACTATTTAATTCTTTTCGTATCATACTGTTCACTACACTGTTTACCATACTGCACCGTATTGTTGACTAATCTGTTCTGCATACTGATCACTGTGTCCTGTACACTGTACAGTATTCATTGCTCATTGCATTGATCACTGTTCTGTGCTGCACTATACTTTGAATTACTACAGGTCCATTGGGGTGTTTAGCACGGAGTGGAGGATCAGGCTGT
Organism: Heliamphora pulchella; assembly: GCA_032270985.1. NCBI lineage: Eukaryota > Viridiplantae > Streptophyta > Magnoliopsida > Ericales > Sarraceniaceae > Heliamphora > Heliamphora pulchella. Next base: position 16,326 of record JAULJZ010159861.1, read on the forward strand.
GGCACAGATCTGATGTGTAGCTGGGACATTACTTCTAGGCGGATCCTTCTAGAGGGTCCATTTAGCCTGGAGTACTACCTCGGAGAGAGGATTGTCCGCTAGTCACTTGGCCTTGACTACTTCTGGATTCCGGTGGTCCCTCCAGCCCTTATGCCCCGGTCTGATCTCCTAGGCCATGTGGACATGCTCATAGAGATGGTGGGGACATACGCCTCAGAGTTGCTGGTGGTCGAGGGAGATTACACTGCTTGGGCCCGGGCACATCTACTAGGATCACTTGGACCTGGTCCAGCTGGTGGTAGGAGGAGGTGAGCACCGGAGGCTGCTGATGCTGGTGCCAGAGCTACTGCTGTTGCTGGAGGTGCTGGGGCCAGGGCAGTTGAGGTACCCTAGATTGTATCATCTCTTATCGTCGGGTACCCTTTCGATATCTCTATCCCAATTCCTCTTGCTCTAGAGTTTCAACAAGTGTATGCTCAGGTTTGCTTCTTTTTACTGTTTCCTTTTTCGTCTTTCCTCTATTTAAATTGCTTAGTTTTTTTTATTCCTTTTAACAGGCAGATCAGGCTTGGCTGGATCATCTCATGCTGATGGTGAGTGGCATGCGGACCCTGATTCGCTAGTAGGATGCTGCTTTGCGTGCAGCTGGGGTCCCTTTCATTCCCTTGCTGGTGAGTATTTTGCCTCATGATATGGTCATTCTTTTCTGTATTTATTCTTATTCTTGCTCCTTTCTACATGCACCAGTAGCTGCCACTGGCACAATACCATCACAGGCTCCCGTTCAGCCTCTAGCTCCCGTTCCTACTCTCGCTCCTGCTCGAGGCTGTGGGTCCCGTGCCTCTCCTCGAGCGCATCCTTCCCAAGGATCTATTTCATCTGCTCGGAGCCGGTCCAAAGTCGTATCCTCCTCCTCTGGCAGCGATGAAAGTGATGGCCTAGAGATGCTTTTTGAGGACGTCAGCTCCGACGAGGCTGGCCCTTCTTCCTGTCGAGTTCGCCCGAGGCAAGGGTGAGAGAGATTGACAGAGACCCCCCCCCCCACTTTTAGATACATTTTATACATTTGATTTTTCGGGCCTACATGCCCCAACTTGATACATTCTGATACACTTATTCTGGTTTACGGACCTGCGTGCCGCAGTTTACATATATTCTATCACTTTTTACTGTATTTTTAGGCCTTCGTTCTACTTTTCGCTTTATGTATACCTTGTTTGCATGGTTTATCTTCATCTACTGCTCAAACTTCATGATACGAGTCTTAAGACTTTCTCAGATTACAGATACTACAAACACACTCATGCCCGCCACTTTTCAACATGGCGATCACCACAAACCTCAAACGACGCATGGCGGTTGCTTGGTAAACAAAGTGACATCACTGTACTATGTACTTTCATGTTGGCGATCGCACACTCCGAGGTTGCGACTATACTATTCTCTGAATTTTTGATTTCCTGCCCTTTCATGCCTTATAAATACAACCCTAGAGGCCCCATTTGCTATTACTCTGACTCAGATGGCTAATCACCTTTCTTCATGGATTTAAGCATTCTCCCATATCGACCGTTTGAACTTTCTCCCTTTCGGTATCAACTCCTTATTTTCTCTAATGGCCATAGATATTGACGGACCATTATTGAAGGCTGCGGCTCAACTATAGGATTCGCAGTCCCATGTCTTTCGGTTCGGCCTCGAAGAGCTATGCCCCACTGTGGAGGAGTTTACTGCTATTTTGTATCTGACTCCACGGAGTTCAGTTATTATTCCCACTTTCTTCCTTTCGGCTCAGCAGCAGGTGATACAACTCTGTGGCCTGTCTAGAATGGAAGCTTCTCTTCTTATATCGGGTGACTACCTTGACATTCCATGGATCATTGAGAGGTTTCGTCTTACTGGTGACCTTAGTGACCTCAACTTTTAACTGCGGCGTCGTTATGCCCTTTGTTTCTGTCTTCTCACCCAGTATCTTCTCATCCCTTCTGATGGGTGAGTTAGTTGTGCATTGGTTGACATCGCGAGTCAGATGTGGATGGGTAAAGACTTTATACCACTTGTCTTAGCCAAGACACTGCTGGCCCTAGATGCTGTTCATCGTAGTGAGACCACTACTTTTGCCGACAGCTCCTTGCTTCTTCAGGTAAGCTCAAACCTTTCTATCAATCTTTTGTCATACTGCAAAACTCTTCTCTTACTGATCTAACTTTTGTTGCTGATTTAGTTGATGGAGAAGGTGAATCTTGTGCAAAAATCACCTACTGATAGACACAGTGCTGCAGTTTTTCTTTACTACCCTTACTACCAGATATGCAGCACTAAGGAAACCTGGCGATAGTACCTCTCCTCTCTATCTAGCCCAGATATCACTTGATAGTGCTCCTGATGGCAGATCCCTGCCATGACTCTGACTACTATGGATCACCCTGGTGTTCTACTGATTGGTCTGCGTCAGACTTCTTTCTATTATTCTCATCGGATCATGCGGCAGTTCGGTCGCAGTCAGATCATCTTTCTCAGTATCCGAGGTCATTTATTTTCTTCTTCACTACGGGCCCCATTTTTAGCATTATATCAGGATACCTGGCCGTCTCGTTCAAGGATGGAGATGCAGGAATTGTAGTGTCCCGAGATTTCTGATGTGTACACGACATGGCTAATGCAGGATAAAGAGAAGAAAGACAAAAAAAGAAGGAAAACAGGCAACAAAAAGGAGAAAGATTTGAGACACCCTGCTTTGTTTTAAAGATTCCATAACTTTTTTTTATTTTGTTTGTAGAGTTTGGGACTTGCGTGCCCTCCCTTTTATTTTCAAAACTTTTATATCTCCAATTAATGAAAACTCCTACTTTATGTTTAAGATGGTTCAAATTTATTCAAAGTTTTTCGATTCAATTAAATGACTTTATTTCCAAAATCCAAAAATGAATTCGCATTGATCTTACTCAGATTCAAAGATGGTTAAAACAAAGAAGGTGGCCAAACTTCTTAAAAGAAGCTGCCTACGTATCCCAAAAAGTGAAATCAGGCCGTAACATAGTTCTAGCTTGGTTTACACTTGGGTATTGACGTTCTCCTTTCATGATGCCCTAGTTTTTGCCAAGGTCGCCCTTTCGGGTTTTCGACTTTGCGGGCTACTTTAACTTTTTCTTGAGTTGCCTTTTTAGTTTTCAACTCAGCAAGTTTTTGTTTTCTCTTTATTTTTACCTCAGGGATAATACTTTTTGAGCTGGTCAAGGTTTACTGGTGTGGAGAGCACATTGCCGTCCAAATCCATAATGATAACTGCACCACCGGTCATGATGATTTTGATTAGAAACGGTCCAAACCAGTTTGGTTTGAACTTACCTCTTGGGTCGAAGATAGGGGCCCTAATTTCTTTAAGAAGCAAGTCCCCTTATCTGAGATCTCGGGTCTTAATCTTCTTGTTGAACGCTCGAGCTATTCTCCTTTGGTATCCTTATACATGAAACAGAGTCTGCAACTTTCTTTCAATAAACAAAAGCAACTCTTCTATCCGGTTCCTCCGCCATTGTGCTTCTGAAATATTGGCCTCGACTGCTACTCTTAGCGAAGGGATTTCCACCTCAATGGGGAGCACGGTTTCCATCCCGTACACTAAAGAGTATGACGTAGTTCCTGTTGAAGTTCTGATCGACGTCCTGTATTCCCAAAGTGCAAATGGTAGATGTTCTAGCCAATCCTTATGTGAGTTGATCGTCTTTTGTAAGATCTTCTTGATATTTTTGTTTGCTGCCTCGACTGCCTCGTTAGTCTGCGGCCGATATGGTAAGGACTTATGAGCTACTATATGGTATTCTTTGAAAAGATCTAAGACCACTCCTTGAAAATATGAGCAATTATCCGAGACAACCTCATGAGGAACCCCTATTGGCAAATGATGTTCTGCTTGATAAACTTAGCAACATGAGAGGCTTTCAATACTGAGTAGGAGGCTGCTGCCACCCACTTGGTAAAGTAGTCAATGGCCACCAGAATGAACTCGTGCTCATTTGACGCCTTCGGTGTTACCCTGCCGATTACATCGATGCCCCATATTGAGAACGACCATGGCGACGTCAGGTTATACAATTGTGATGGGGGATTGTGCATAAGGTTTGCGCAAATCTGACACTTATGACACTTTCGCACGAACTGTATACATTATGTTTCCATTGTCATCCAAAAATATCCTTGTCGTAGGATCTTCTTGGCTAACATCTTTCCACTCATGTGAGGCTCACATACCCTTGCGTGTATTCCTTTAATCAGCTCTTGGCCGTCTTCAGTGCTAACACAGCTTATTGACCCCAGAATGCCCTCGTTTGTACAGTCTTCCACTGCAAATGACAAACTATACAGATAGTCTTCGTATTGCCCATTTATCCTTCTTGCTAGAAAACTTAGAATATTCTTCTTTCTCCACGAAGTTCTAGATGTCAAAATACCATAAAAGATCATCAATGCTATCCTCGATTGTGGCTGTCACCTCATATGCCGGCTTTCTCTTCTGTTCAATTACTAAAGGCCTCATTCGGACTTCGAGTGATATGTCAATCATGGATGCTAGGGTGGCCAGTGCGTCGACGAACTTATTCTGCAGTCTCGGCACATGGGTGATGATCACTAATTCAAAACATAGTATCAGCTTCTCTTCCTCTTGATGATAGAGAATCAAGGTTAAGTCCCTGACTTTTCATTCTCCTCTTGCTTGTGAAACCATCAATGTCGAGTCTCCGATGACTTCTAACTTTCTTACCCCTAGTTCTAAGCCTGCCTCCAATTTTGCCAAACATACTTCATACTCAGCCTGATTGTTGATAACTTCAAAAGTGAGCTTCAAAGACAAAGGGACGTGCGATTCGTCGGGAGTGACAAGAAAGACTCCTATTCCATAGCCATATTGATTGGATACGCCATCAAAATATAGAGTCCACTTGTCATCCCTGATTTCATCAGCTATTCGTCAGGGAACTAAAATTCTGCATCTTCACCTCCATTAGCTGGTTGGTCGACAAGGAATTCTGCCACTACTCTACCTTTGATCGACTTCCGGGTGATATATTTAAGATCAAATTCTAATAATAACAGCAACCATCGAGCCAACCTTCCTGTCAGTGCTAGCTTTTCAAATTGGTACTTCAATGGGGTCCATCTGGGAGATGATGCTTACCGTGAATCACAGCATGTAATGTCTTAACTTTTGAGATACCCAAACCAAAGCCCAACATGTCTTTTTCAGTGGTGTGTATCGTATTTCTGGCCCTGTCATCTTTTTGCTCAAGTAGTAGACAGCCTTTTTTATTCCAGTTTCACCATCTTGTGCCAGCATACATCCCATAGCTGAATCAGTTACTAACAAATAGAGCTAGAGTAGGTGGATTTTGCATGTACTGGTTCACGGCGTCAAAGGCGTCTTGGCATTTCTGATCCCATTCAAACTCGACTCCTTTCTTCAGTAGACGAAAGAGCAGCTCACAGGTAGTTGTCAGTTTTACGATGAATCGACTGATGAACTGTATCTTACCCAGGAAGCCCCTGACTTCTCGCTCAGTCCTCAGGGGATGCATTTCTAAGATTGCTTTTATCTTTAAAGGGTCGACTTCAATGCCCCGTTGAGTGATCATAAATCTAAACATATTTCCAGCAATGACTCCGAAGGCACACTTCTATGGGTTGAGCCGCATCTTGTATCTCTGAATCATTCCAAAGAACTTTTGCAGTGCTACGATGTGGCTATCCCGATCCTTTGACTTGACTATCATATCATCCACATACACTTCGACCTCCTTATGTATCATGCAGTGGAGTAGTAGTAGCTCTCTGATAGGTTGCCCCTGCATTCTTCAAACCAAATGGCATTACACGATAGCAGTAAGTGCCCCAGGATGTAGTGAACGTTGTTTTCTCTATGTCCTCGGGGTCCATCAGAATCTTGTTATACCGAGAGAAACCATCCATAAATGACAGCAAGGCGTGTCCCGTTGTACTGTCTACCAAAACATTGATGTGTGGCAGCAAAAAATCATCTTTCAGGCTAGCCTTGTTGAGATCCCAAAAATCCATGCAGACTCGGATATGACCGTCCTTCTTTAAAATCAGCATGATGTTGACTATCCATTTCGGATACTCAGTTACCATTAGGAATCCAACATTAATTTGTTTAGAAACTTTCTCTTTAATCTTCAGAGCCCATTCTGGCCGAATCCGTCTCAATTTTTGTTTGACCAGCTTAGCATCAGGATACAAGGGGATATGGTGTTGGACAATATTGGGATCAATTCTGGGCATATCCTCGTAGGACCGTTCAAATACATTTTTGAATTCTTTTAATAAAGTTATTAATTGTTCACGTTCAGCTAAGGATAAAGAACCAATTTGTACATTTTGCGGGTTAGTTTTATTATCCAGATTTATTGAAAAATTTTCTTCAATTATTGGTTAGACACGCATTCCTTTTTCTCTTTTTATTAAAAATTTTATTTTTTCGGGAATATTCCCGTCGAATTCAAAATTGTCAAAAAGCATATGAAGTAAATCAAACAAAGTAGAGTAATCAAAAATTTTGTTCATTTCATTGAAGGAAGATGGGATTACAAACTTGAAAACATAAACAGGGGGTGCACAAATAGATGTGCCCTCTACCACAGACTCAGACTAAGACTCAGAATAGACAATATGCCCATTACTAGACTCTAAGGTCCAGTTCTTCACTTCTTTTGCTGTAGTTGACTGGTGCGCCGAAGCCCATCATGAAGCAGTTTAGGTCAGTTACGTGCAGCTGTGCCATCTTTTTATTGAACAACACTCTCATCTCAATTCCATCAAGCTTGTTTGCCCAATCTTCCTCTTAGATCTTCTTTCCTTCCTCTTCCCCTTTCACTGTTTCATCCTCTTCCGTATCGGATAACTGATAGCCGAAGAAGATTTCCAGCCCTGACAACTTCTGGTCGGTTTCTTCATCGATCCATGGCTCCGGGAAGTTGTAGTACCAAAAATCTTCTCCCTCTTTGATAAAGTGCCCGTTGAGCGTTCCTGAATAGTTAGCTTTCTGTCCCCTTTTAGGCCCTTCCAAATCTTCTTCTGTCGATTTATACCCAAGACCGAAATGGTGCGAAGCTAGAAATACCTGGATGGGCTCGAAAATACCTTGCTGCTTACGTCTTAACCCCATGCCCGGGAAATAGGACATTTGCCTCATCATTGTAACTGCGCTCGGGTTGATGTACATCACTTCTTCATTCAATAGCACCTGCACAGCCGGTGCTTCATCAAATCGGAAGACACTTAGCGACACATCCCCTTCGCTATGCTGAACCTCCAAGACAGTCGAGCCTTCTCCTCTTGGGGGTTAAATAATGTCTTCTCCATAGATGGTCAGAATTGTCCCATTCATTATCAGTTTTAGAATTTGGTTAAGAGTCGACAACACTACCTAGACGTTCGGGTCGTACAACCATGGCTTGCCCAGTAACAGATTGAAAGAAGTCGGTACATCCAGTACGTGAAACTCGACCGATGTCTCTAGAGACCCTACTGATAACGCGAATGATACCAGGCCCAACACATCTCTCCTCATGTTAGCGTAGGCCCGAACTCCTTGATTACTAGGTGTGAAATATTTCAGTTTTAATCCCAAGCAAACTTTTGTTCTAAGCGGACAGATATTTAATGCGGGTCCATTATCAATAAGAGTCACTGGGACCCACTTTTCCAGGCATTTAATGGTTATGTGTAGGGATTTGTTATGATTTTTTCCTTTCGCCAACAGATCCTTATCAGAAAAGGAAATGACTTTTGGCTCTGCAGCTGGCAGAATGAATCCAACGAGTTGCTTTGGGGTCGCATCTATCGAAACACTGGCTTTGTTCAGGACCTTCAGCACAGCTTGTCTATGTTTATGTGAGGCCATCAATAAGCCCCAAATGCTGACATTGACCTGTGTCTTTTTAAGCTGCTTCAGCACAGCGTCATCTTCTTTTTGTTCTTTCTCTTTCCTTTTCCTGCTTGACTGTCATTTTTCCAACTGAGTCAGCTTGAAATGCCGCCCACTCCTAGTTAGATGTTCCACACCGTCCTTAGGATCCCACAATCTCGGTATTGTACTTTTGGTCTGTCTTACTTCGTCTATGCATAGAGGGCTTTCAAATGCCCACAGATCATTTAAATCACTGACCGATACTCTCCCTCTTCTTTCCTCGTTGTCCTCAATAGCCCACGTGTTATCGACCTCTTCCCAGATGTCTTCTCCGATGTACTCCACGTGTTGTTCTTGTGCAGCTCAAAAGTCAGTCCACTGAGCCCCATCCGATTTCAGCACAACCTCACTAACCAATAGAATTGCCTCTCATCGACATATACCTTCTCCTAAAAAAGTTAGGAAAGAGTAATTCCATTAAGCACGTGGCCAAACCTATAAGGTCATGCTGGATAATCTAGCAGCCAGTCGTCTTTCTCATTGCATTCCTCTTGTTCCTGTTGGTTAACTTGAATTACCACATGATATTCTTCCCAAGCATCATCATTTCACTCCTCCATCATATCCCAGCCGTTTCTGTTCGTAATCAGTGAACAAACTGTCTAATGTTTGGTAGCTAAAACATGAGGGCGTGGTAGACACGCTGAATAGATATAGTGGCTTGGATCTTCTGACCGTTCCAGAGTTATGCAGTTTATCCCAGACTACTTGGCATGGTTTGGCAGAGGATTAGTCCTGACATTCGGCTTTGGAGCGACAGACGACGGAGGGATCACTTTGTTATCAATGAGATCCTAGATCTCGTGACGCAATCTCATACACTTATCAGTCAGATGTCCATGGCCCTCGTGATAAGTGCAATACTGTGAAGCATTGTATCACAAGGGAAGGGGATCAGGCACTAACATGGGATCCAATAACTTGATGAGCCCGTTCTCGATAAGTCAATTCAGGGCAGTGGTTAGTGAAATATTAAGGGGAGTGAAGACTCTCCTTGGCCGTTGTTGTGCCTATTGATTATGGCTTGGTAGTTGGGTAGAGGAGGAAGGGTTCAGGAGGTTTTCCTCATTCAATCATGACACAAGGTTGGTAACAGCTGACTGGTTCTAGCTGTTTGCAGGGAAGATTTATGGCTAGGTTCTGCTTTCTCAATATCTCCAAACTGAATGGTGTCTTCGATCTGCACCCCAACGTCAAATAGTTGCTCAAAGGTAGAGAGTGACTGTGTGATAAGGAAATGCATTAGAGGGGACTACAGATTTTTCACCACCATTCTCACTTATTCTTTCTCAGTGGGCCGATTTATCATCTTGGCGGCTTTGCGCCTCAATCAGGTTAGGAAATCAACAAATAATTCCCAGTTCTCCTGACGATTCATTTCTAGCTCTCAAGTGGTTACATCCAACTGGATGTTGTAGCTATATTAGCTGATGAATGCAGTGGCTATATCTTTCCAAGTTCTAATCTTAGCCACCTCTAAAGAGAGGAACCACCTTTGTGCTGTCCTAGAAAGTGATCAGTGGAACAATTGGACCTTGAGCTGATCGTCAATCCCCATGGGGGAGAGAGTTCCAACATACATCCTCAGATGAATCTGGGGATCTTTAGTGCCATCAAACTTCTTTATCTTTAACATTTTGAAATTTTTGGGTAGTTTGGCATCTGGGAATAAACATAAACTGCCTACATCCAGTATGTATCCTTCCACACCTTTTGCCTTTCTCAACACCTTTTTTCATTCGATCAATCTTCTCTGCCAGTGCGAATTCCCTAGACTGGGCTGTGATCTCTTCTTCCACTGGGATATGTCGAGGAACTCAAGGTGGCGCGACGACTTGCAGTTCCTCCTGTCCTTAGTTATCATCCCAGAAGTCTTCACCATTCTCATTTGTATCTTTCGGCTATCCATTTACGCCGGGCAGATGGGCCTGAATCACCCAGATTTGTGCCTGACATTGGTTTTGAGCTTGGGTCTGCTACTCCACAGCTTGATGTATCTCAATAATAGCTCTCATCAGAGCTGTCAAGTTAACTTCATTCTCTGCCATTTTTGATGACTCAGCTGGCCGTTCAGATATTCTATAGAGTCTGCCTGATCCTGATCTTGCCCAGACGCGTGTCGACTGTAATCTTCTCAGCTCAATGATCTAGACCCAAAGAAAACCTAAATCTCAAAAGCAGAATAACCAGTATCAAACACTTCCTGGATAAGAATTCTGACGACAAATAGCAAACATCCCAGATACCCGAAATAGCAAATCACAAGCAGATAATCACGGAAGCTGAAATAATACGCCTATCGGGCCCATACTGGCAGCATAACAACAGGACATACGAAAACCCAGGGTAAAAGCTGTCACGACCCAAACCCGGGTCCGTGAACCAACCCCAAATTGTTCCTCCTAAAGGTCATCGTCTATGACTTTCATTCACCATAGAATTTAAGCTCCAATTATATAAAAACTTCTCTTTAAATAACTATATCCTCACACATATCCAATTTAAAATAAAGGCTTGAAATCTCAAAAGTTTGTTCACAATCATAATATCTTTAATTACATTACTCCATTCCGATTTGTATACAATCATAATGCAAAATAGAAACAAACAAAATCTTCCTTCCAGTCTTTCCCAAAGCCTCCCTTGCCCTGGTATCGTCCCTGGTCTCCAGAACCTGAAATGATTTAGTAAACATACGTGAGCCGAAACTCGTAGGATATAGATTAACTCATAGGTGATGCATGATTTGTGAGGTGTGATGGGTGCAACCGAAGAAAAATGTAAATTTTCACCAATTTACTATTCTTTCACACGCACGCACCCACACACACCAATTT
>JAULJZ010159869.1:0-27137 GCA_032270985.1 Heliamphora pulchella
CTATGTAGTCTGCCACGTGGGTATCAGAACGTGAAACTTGTATGTTTGGATGGAAAGACCTATTCAGCACTTGTGGGTCCTTGATATTGCAGTGTTGAGAAGTTGTGATATTGAACCTCTTCTCCGTTTACAGAAGAATGTGTAGGTGAGGCTCATCGTCCTGATGGGTTTCTGTAGCAACCCTTATATAGGTAGGGTTGTATGGTAAGAAGAGTGACCAGATGTGGTATAGTACAAATTGTGCAATTAAATTGCATTGAGAATATGTTAGCAAGAGTAATTTTTCTTGAACTCTAAAAGATGGGGAAAGTTTGGCCATATTTATGAAAGTTCTTACATAGGAGTCTGGGTTTTACTGGTTACACTATAAGTGAGAAGAAAGAGAATAGAGAAGAGATACTTATAAAGAACCCTAGAAGGGTCTGATTGTTTTTTAGGGGAAAAACCTATTTGTAATATTATAGGTTTTGCCCTCGCGCGCCGTTAGGTGCATTGGTTCCCACCACCACGTAGGTGGCGTTATAAAGTAGGTAGGCCCCACACGGTCCAGATTATGTTGTTAGGTATTATATCCCACTTGTATGTAGTGAAAGACAGCTGTCACCGATAAGATTTAAAAGCAAATAGTAAAAAAATACAATAGAGAACATGTTGATGTTTCGCACTGTGCCCCTACTTGTGCTGTTCCAATTCTCTCTCGGTCCATGTCTCTGTGTTTACTGGAACGGAGGTCCAATCTATTGATTGGAGGTTTGGAGAATGTGGATCAGTCATTGATGAATGCATAGCTCGTCCGTGTGTGTTTGAGATTAATATACGCAGAGGAGGAGTTGGTATAACGGAGTTGGACCCCGGATCATCCGTTTCTGATGTTAGAATTAGGAAAGATGAAGTGGAGAGAAGGGGTTCTGCAATCATGAACCCTCAACAATTGTCTAATATATTAAGAAATGTAATAATGAGTGTTAAAAATAGTAATGAGAGTATAGAGGTAATTACATATGAGAAGGGTAATATTGTAAGCAAATGAGATGCTCAGAAATTTTATTTGCACATTTGAAAATTCACAGTGTACATTTGCATGGAATGCATTTGATAAAAAATAAAATAAAATAAAATAAACATATTTATATATGCCTCGCAGAGTTTCATCCTCCGGAGGGTTTAACAGGGTTGATACCACCCCTCAATTGATATTTAATAATAAATTAAATAATTAAAAAATAATATAAAAGAAAATATTTAATATTTTTATTTATGCCTCGTAAAGTTTAATCCCCCGGAATGTTTAACAGGGTTGATTCCACGTCATTACTTTAATAGTTTAATAAATTAAATAATTACAAAATAAAATTAAAAAAATAACATATTAATTTATGCCTTGCAGAGTTTTATCCCCCAAAGGGTTTAACAGGGTTGATTCCCATCCTCAATACAAATTTAATAACAAATTAAATAATTAAAAAATAAAAAAATAATTAATATCTTTATTTATGTCTCGCAGAATTTCATCCCCCGAAAAATTTAATAGAGTTGATTCCGTCACTGTATAGATATTTAATAAATTAAATAATAAAAAAATAAAAAAAATAAAATTAAAATATTCACCTTACTAGTACAATAATTATATCATCCATTTGAAGGAAGAAAATTTTCTTCTGTTCATCATATACTTGTAGTTTTTTGGCACTCATCTTAGTTCTTTTAATATATCTAGGATTATTCTGCGCATAACGTCTGCAGCCAGGATAAGGATGATAAGGAGTACGTTCACGGTAATGACGCTTAAATCCACTGCCTCCCAGATTCCTCATTCTCTGATAAGCAAATGGAGTACGATACGGACTGTTTGCTACTCTATCCATTTTTAATGAAAGACTCTAAATAAGATATTCTAACAGATCTGAAATTCCTCTTATCTCTGCTAATTCTTTTGTTGAGAGACCTTAGCTTTGATATTAGCTTCCTCTCTTCCTCGCACGCTGGAACAAACTTCGCCGGAACTAACCGCCGGCTCTCTTTCCACAGTCCTACTTGCCACGTCAAGTTACGATCTACACGTATTTGAATGAACTGACCGTAATTCACGGGATAATCTTCTAAGCAGTACAACATTATATGCCAATGTAATTAACAGCAATAACAGAGAAAAGAGGAGGACAAAGGCAATATACCACAAAAAAAATCACCAAGATAGTTGTCCTACTTCACGAGCATATTCTCCTCTTGAAAGTGGAAATAGCAAAACAACATTTTATAACAACAGGGATAGCGTACTCATGAAGCTTCCAATTTGAAATTCAAATTTTAAAATGGGGACTAGATTTCCTGCTTAAAATTATAGTGTACCTTTTACTGATCACTTTTCAATATGTCGGTGACAGCTGTCCACCACAACATAAAATTGGAATATAATATTCAACGGAATAACTAGTACCATGTGGAGCCCACTTACTTTATGACGTTACTCACGTGGTGGTGGGATCCAACGTGCGCCTAACGGCGCACGGGAGCAAAACCTGTAATATTATATTAGGTTTTGCCCATAAAAAATACACCATACCATTCCAGGGTTCTTTCTAAGTATCTCTTCTCTATTCTATTTCTTCTCACTTATATACTTACCAGTAAAGCCCGGAACCCTAGGTGAGAACTTCCATAAATATGGCCAGACTTCTCCATACTTTATGACATCACCCACGTGGTGGGTTCCACCTATTTTATGAATATTTTATTTTTATTTCTTTTATTTTTTATTATTATTTAATTTATGAAATATCTATACAGTGAGGGAATCAATCCTGTTAAATTTTTCGGAGGATGAAACTCTGCGAGGCATAAATAAATATGTTAATTATTTTTAATTTTATTTTATTTTTTAATTAAATATCTATTGAGAACGGCAATCAACCCTGTTAAACCCTCCGGGCATGAAACTCTACCAGACATAAATTAATATATATATATATATATATATTAAATTTATTTCATCTTTGCAATTATTAATTCCACTTCTATTAAACTTTATTAGTTGAACGTTGTTAAATGTGATGATTAAATTTATGAACATCTAATTTTTTAAAATTTTAATTTGTCCGTGCTAGCTGTTTTTCATTACATAAAAATAAGATATAATATTGAAATTGCGTTATAATAAACAATCACCTGATATTTGAATTTGAAATTTAAAGTAATGGCGGGTTATTTAAAATTCAAAGTAATCAATTGGAATTTACTATGCATTAACATACCACTTCCATTGAAAATTTCTCGAAGAGCTGACATTTCATTTACTCCACTAGTACAATAATATATTATTATTTTTGTTTAATTTTTTATTATTTAATTTTTTATTAAATATTTATTCACGGAGGGAATAAACCCTATTAAATTTTCTAGGGGATGAAACTCTGCGAGGCATAAATTAAGATGTAAATTATTTTTTTATTTTATTTTTTTAAATATTTAATAACTTAAATATCAGTACATATGAATTTTGTTGTATAATGTTTACTCTGGCCAACCCATTAGGATTGGGATACACAAGATACAATGAGAAATATTTTATTAACGTTTTATTTCAATGAATAAATCGTACTTAGACAATTCAATTTATATTGAATAAAAAACAGTAGCTGATAAATAACATAGGTTTTATAATAAACCTCTATAAAGCTGAATGATATATAACAACAAAAGCGGGTTAATTTACCCATTGAGATTTTTATAAACTAAACAATTTTATAATGATGAAAACGATATGGGGTAAATTAATACCTCATTTGTTGTATGTAATGTTCGGGTTAATGGAGGTGAATGATATAAAAACTGGTGTTGTTGAAGGAGTATCAGCCAGTGATTTCACTTCAATATAATTTGCATTGCCTAATTTGTTTTATCAATTGAGATTGAGATATGGTCACAAGAGTATTAAGGTGGATAAAATATTAATAAAATATTCACCTTTATGTGCTCCCAATGCTAGTGGGTTGGTCAGAGTAAATGTGTATGACCGGAGGTTAAATGGTAATGACAGTCTGCAGACTTATTTTGTATTTCTCGTAGATTGTCAATGTGAGTTAATTTATTATGGAAATTGATATTGTTCTATTAATGATAAACATGCCCCATTAGTGGTCAAGTATCACTTAGAAGAATCTAATATCAAAAGGGTTGTTACATATTGTAAAATGAAGGGTTATCTGAAGTATTCTACTAGTGAGATGCCGAAAGATTCTGTAATGAGACCGCCGTATATCAATGTGATATCAAAAAAATACAATAGAGAACATGTTGATGTTTGGTACTGTGCTCCTAGTAGTGTTGTTCCAATTCTCTCCTGGTTTATTTCTCTGTGTTTACCGGAAAGGAGGTTAAATCTGTTGATTGGAGGTTTTGGAGAATGTGGATCAGTCATTGATGAATGCAGTGCTCATTCAAGTGTGTCCGAGATTGATATACGTAGAGGAGGAGTTAGCATAACGGAGTTGGACCCTGGACCGTCCGTTTCTAAGGTTGGAATTAAGAAAGATAAAGTGGAGCGAAGGGATTCTGTGATCATGGACCCTCAACAATTGTCTAATATATTAAGAAATATAATAATAAGTATTAAAAATAGTAATGAGAGTAGAGATGTAATTACAGATGAGAAAGGTAATGTTGTAAAAAAGTGAGATGTTTAGAAATTTCATTTGCACATTTGACAATTCACAGTGTACATTTGTATGAAATGCATTTGATAAAAAAAATAAAAGAAAAATTAACATATTCATATATGACTCGCAGAGTTTCATCTCCCAGAAGGTTTAACAAAGTTGATACCACCCCTCAATTGATATTTAATAATAAATTAAATAATTAAAAAAAATATTTAATATATTTATTTATGTCTCGCAGAGTTTCACCCCCTGAAAAGTTTAACAGGGTTGATTCACTACGTGAATAAATATTTAATAATAAATTAAATAATAAAAAATTAAACAAAAAACATAATATATTATTGTACTAGTGGAGTAAATGAAATGTCACTTCTTGAAAAAAATTTTAACGGAAGTGGCATGTGAATGCATAGTAAATCCTAATTGGTTACTTTGAATTTCAAATAACCCACCATTACTTTGAATTTCAAATTCAAATCCCAGGTGATTATTTATTATACCACAATTTCAATATTATATCCCATTTTTATGTAATAGAAGACAGCTGGCACAATGGCCAGAGCCCGCGGTTGTCTACACACCCAAGTGAACATCTTTTCCTAATATCTCGCAGACCATAAGGGAATGAGCTGACAACAATGTCCTCTACGTAAATAGAAACTTACTTCATCTATTCTTCAACGACCCACAAGTCATACAGGACGTTCACTATATGCACCAAGAAACTATTAAGTATATTAGAAATAGAATAATTCTAGAAACTGTAGATTCTGACGTGTTAATAATTTTAGAAACCGAAGATGAAGCCGGAACTCCCCCCAAGCTTGATTCTTGAAGGACAGTCTAAATCCGGAAAGACTTCATGGGAAATGAGTTTAGGACTACATAATTACTTCTGTAGCACAATGAAATTTTCTACATATAATCCACTTACATTATATAATATTATAGATGATTTACCCTTTAAATTTTTACCATGTCTAAAGGAATTCTTGGGGGCACAAAAAGATTAAATTGTTAATAAAAAATATCGTAAAAAAATAAGGTGTCCCGGGAGTTTTTCTTGTATTGTTTTATATAACGATAATATGCCATATTACAACGATATTAGTTTTGAACCACTATTCAAAAAGTGGACAGATCACAATGTAGTATTTGAATTTATTAATGAAAATATCTATTAATTTTGTTAAATGTGAGTGGTTAAATATGATAGTTAAATTTCTAAACATTTCATTTGCAATTAAATTTGTCCGTGCCAAATATATTATACTGGCAGGGGGTTTGAATTTCAAAATTCAAAATTAGAACATACTATGTATTGACATGCCAATTCGTAGAGAATTTTCATGTGTGAATTTCAATCTCCCAACATTTTTTACTATTTATGATTTAAGACTTCCTTTGAAAAATTTCTTCCTTCAAATGAATGATATAATTATTTTAATTTTATTTTTTAATTTTTATTTTTATTTAATTTATTAAATATTGGAGAGAATCAACTATGTTAAATTATCCGGGGGATGAAACTCTGCGAGGCATAAATAAAGATATTAATTATTATTTTTAATTTTTTAATTTTTCAATTTGTTATTAAATATCTATTGAGGACGGGAATCAACTTTGTTAAACTCTCCGGGAGATGAAACTCTGCGAGACATAAATATATATATTAATTTTTTTTAAATTATTTAATTTGTTATTAAATATCAATTGAGGGAGAATATCAACCCTGTTAAACCCTCCGGGGGTGAAACTCTGAGAGGTATAAATTAATATGTAAATTATTTTTTTATTTTATTTTTCTAAACATTTAATAGCTTAAATGTCAGTACATATGCATTTTGTTGTATAATGTTTACTCTGACCAACTTATTGGGCATTGGGGTTTGGATACACCGGATACAATGGAGTTCTAAGCATTTAATAACTTAAATGTCAGTACATATGCATTTTGTTGTATAATGTTTACTATGACCAGCCCATTTGGATTGGGATACACAGGATACAGTGGGAAATATTTTATTAACGTTTTATTTCAATGAATAAATCGTACTTAGATAATTCAATTTATATTGGATGAAAATCAGTAGCTGATAAACAATACAGGTTTGTATAATAAACCTCCATAAAGCTGAATAATATATAACAATAAAAGCGGGTTAATTTACCTCTTGAGATTTTTATAAACTAAACAGTTTTATAATAATAAATACGATAGGGTGTTAACGTTATCATGCGACGGTGATGTAAATAATATAGTAAGATGAAACTGAAACTAAATTCATTAAATTTATTTAATCATTGATACATTGGGTTCTTTCTGTTGGACCCCAAATATGTAACGATCAAGATTTTTTTTTCCAATATTGTTTAATAAATAATAATAAATAGAAATTAATTATTTTGTTGTGGAATATATAATTCATGGAATTAATTATAATAATAAACCTAAGTAAATTTGATTTTTAAGTTAAGCTAAAAATTTAAGTTTAAATAATAGAATTATAATAAATTTTATGCATATGTTAACTTTAAGTTTAAAAAACAAATAATGATAATAATAATAATAAATAATCTAATAGTATAATAATTTTTTTTAGAAGGTAATAATCTCCTTAAGAAATAAATATCTTTTAGAAGGTTAGAATAATTTTATTTTTGGAAGACAAAAAAAATTAAGAAATAAATAAATAAAATAATTATATTAATATATATAGAATCTTTATCTATCTATATATATATATATATACCCATACCATTAGGGTTGGAGGGTTTAATTATAATCACTGTGCCGCTGGAGTTAGGAAATCACCATAATTATAACCGTGGGTAGCTGGAGGTGTTTGGGTGAGAAGAACCAACCTGCGTTTTCACACTGATCAAGGAATAAACAAAGTCGGATCGTCGTGATTTTTCAGAGGTATACTCCTGACATCGTGTTCTTGATAATCAACAGTTTCGTTTTTCAATCAGTAAGATATAATCCTACGTTTATTTTGTTGATCGTTACAAATAATCTTTGTTTTTCTAGAATTGTAGATCTATGAAAGAACCTAAACCATTCGTCTCAAACCGAAGCCGTCATTGTTGTGCCATCTATTTTTGTGATTTCAATCAATTTCAAGACTAAGTCTTTGATTTCTTGAGGATCTAGAATATGATCCATTATGCTCCATCGTTGAGAAGCACCCAATAACTATCCATAAGAAATCAAAACGGACATTGGGCTCTGTTTGTTCACTGGTTAATTGTTTTAATTAGCTTATTGTTTAATTACTTGTTTATCTTCATAAATTTTTATAAATTGATTTAATCAAAAAGTTTAAATATTATAATTAAGATTTTCAGAAAATAAAATAAAATTGTACGAATTAAGAATTTTAAATAAAAATGTATTTATTTATTTTTTTTCTTTTGATTTAAGTTTCAATTAGCTATTGTATTTTTGTATGTTTGATAAATATTCTGAAATTAAGAGGGTTCATTTCATTAAAAATAATTAAAAAATTTGAAGATAGAAAAGTGAGCCATTTAAATTAATTAAGAAATGAAAGAAAATCTATCCAAACGAGTCTTTGAGTTTTTGAAAAGAAGAAACTTAGAGTACAAAAAAAACGGGGACTTTTAAAGTCTTTTCTCGGAAAACATAAAACACGAAAAGTGACCGGAACGTGCCAAATAAGGTGCCAACCAAATTTCAAAATTTTCTCTAGTGAAATGATATTTTAAAAGTAAATAAAGCCTATTTCGAAAAAGAAAACAACGATTTAATACTTTTATTTATTTATTTCTCCCGAACTGTGACACATTTTGTTTGATTATAAGATTATTGTTTATTGATTTGTACATGTGTAGATATCTCATGTTGTTATTGATGATTGCATGTTAAGTTATCATTTTCTTTTATAGCATGATTCGTATTCGCATGATTGATTATCGATTTTAGCATGTTTTTAATTATTGAGAATGTGTTCATCGAGAGGGTTGCATAAATAAATTTCGCATACTAATAATCATAACGGGGTTAATTACGAGAGATTAGTTATATGTCGTGGTTTGTTGTGGTGATAGATATTATTAAGGTGCACCCGCTGTAAGTTGGACTGGTGTTCGAACTTTGATAATATCTGGCGGAGTTTAGTTTTTTGATAAGTTACCTGGCAGACACCCGCTGTAGGCTAGACCGGTGTATATTTTAGGGTAACTTATCAGGCAGACATAGATGCGTTCTCGGTTGTAATTCTAGGATGATTATCTAGCAGAAACAAACCGTAGGCTGAGTCTTGTTATTATTCTAGGATGTCATCTAGTTAGAACCGTAGAAACTTCTCGTGTATTAGATTTGATGTTGATGATGATGGGGAGGATGTGTTTCGGTAGTGTTCCAGGATAACCCTAGTTGGAGTTACTAGTAATTAATTAAATCACGATGCATTTTGATATATCTGTTATTTATTTGTTGCTACCTGTTGATGTGATTAGCTATTGATGCATGCTTTACTTGTGATGAGTTTATTGAGTTCTTTGAACTCATGAATTCGTTTTATGTTGCCCTGGTGATTCAAACACCAGGTTATGAAGTGCAAGATGATGTCGTAGAGGAGAACATAGAAGAACAGATAGAGGCCTGGTTCATATGATCCTAACCACCAGAGTCGTACTATTAGCATTTTCGTTTTCAGTTATTTTTTTATTTTTTTTCGCTGCGAGAACGATGATGTAATAAAATTTTTGTTTAATTTTTTTATATTGGAATTAGATTTTACCTTTCTGTTGCCTAGTATTTTATTTGTCGCTCTAGTTGAATTCAAATTTTTTTTTGGGTCGTCACATTAACGGTCGCCACAATGAACATGGCGGTCGCCACATTGGAAATGACTTGCATAACAAGTTATCGGTGGTTTAGCATAATTTCATTGATTTAAAGGTTCTGGGTTCAAATACCAAGTTTGGATCACTTCCCGAGGATTGAACTTAAGCACTATTCTAACTGTTTTCATCATCAGATTCACCTAAGATTAGGCGGGGTCAAATTGGGGTATCTACAGTTACCCCTCTTTGATATAACTTTGCATAGTAACTTGACATACAAATTATATCAAAAATCCAGAGACAATAGCCATTTGACCGAGCCGTCAATTTTAGGCCACAAACACACAATCATGCATATGATGTTGGTCGTCCTCGAATTTCCATCGAGCTGCCTACGTACCTCTTTTTTAGGGATCAGACTAAAACGTAATTCTTGGGGTAAAATGCAAGGATGCAAGATAAAAACGTGATGCAGATGCTGGTGTGATCGAACAAATTCTAAAGATCGAGTTAAGATCTAAAGGGAGCACAAAGAAGTAAAAGATCGAGTCAAGATCTAAGAACTCGCTAGGGATAAAATAATTAAAAGGATCGAGTTAAGATCAAAGAAATTATCTTAACCGGAAAAACAATTGATCGGTCAAGTCAAGACCTCACAATTTTGGGATGAGAGTGCGGAATAAAAATAATTAGAAGTCAAGTAACGACTTAAAATTAGATTTATCGGAAGTGAGATAAAAAATAATTAAAAGTCAAGTTACGACTTAAAATTATGTTTATCAGAAGTGAGATAAAAAAAAGTAAAAACCAAGTTACGGCTTAAAATTAAATTTATCGAAAAGAATAATCACGAATTAATAGGTTGAGTTAAAACTTAAGAATTCGAGACGAGACATGGAATAAAAATAATTAAAAACCAGATTACAACTTAAAATTAAATTTATCGGAAGCGAGATAAAAAATAATTAAAAGCTAAGTTACAACTTTTAACTAAATTTATCGAAAGGAATAACTATGAACGAAGAGGGTTAAAGCAAAAATGCACAAATCACACAAAATTATTTTTGCAAATTATTTTTAAACAAAATCATTTTCACACAAAATTTGAAGTTTTTTTTTGTTTTTTTTGGAAAACACCCCAGATTTTAAAATTATTTTTGTGAAGCACCAAAATTTAGTTTTTAGAAAAACATCCATACAAAATAAGAAAAATTATTTTTCAAGGAAATTATTTTTCTATTATTATATTTTCTTGTTAACAAAATAACACGCGCGAAATCAATACGCATAAAAAGAAAAATAAACAGGCAAATAAACACCCAAACCAAATAAAAGAAAATAAACATGTACTCAAATAAAAGACCCCTAAACGGACCCCTAAAAACCCTAAAACCTCATGATGGACAAACTGACCTGACGTGACCATTGAGTACCTGGCGGTCGCCAAGTCCAAATCCCTCTAACATGGCGACCACTCACTTAAAACCCTTACAACATGGCGGTCGCTATGTTTCTCTTCACTATCATGGCGGTCGCTCACTTTGAAAGTGGCGACAGCCAACTCCAGGCGTGCATAAGGCTCCCAAGGTCCCGCGAGTGAGGTTCATTTGTTCACTCCACTTTCTCCCTCTTGTTCTCTTGTTCTCTCTCGTCTCTTTCAAACTTCCTCTTGCTTCTTCTTGTTCTTTGCGACTTTTGAGCTTTCTGTGCCTTGTTCTTCTTGACACAAGATGTTTACCTTATTATTCGTGATTCCCTTTTTCTTCATAACGGGCTAAGGCCAGGGAGACGACGATCTAGGGGCACAACGGGACCTTTCTGCTACTGGTAGTTCTTCCATGGAGACTCTCGAAGGGACGACCTCCAGTCTTCCTGTCGGCGAGGTCACCTCCACGCAGCCTTGTGTTGCTATGGATGCCCTCGTGCTCGAGGCGAAGCGTGCTTCTCGCCATGTTGCTGAGGAGGACGCACGAGTAGCTGCCAAGGCACAGGCAGCTGCGGACGCTGCTGCTGAGGCCGAGGTGGCTGATTTCCTGGATCCTAATGTGGGGGAGGGGCATCCAGTACCCTCCGACCCGCACACTTACGCCCCGGTACCCCACCGCCTGGTTCCATGCGGGATGCGGCGTTACGACCCTCCTACTGATGCAGTCGCTGCTAATGTTTTTGCAGGAGCCCGACCATTATATTTCTCGCCAACGCCCAACGATAAGTTCCCAAATTCACAGTTTTGAAACTAAAGCATGTTATATGATATATCTCAAATATAGACGCATACCTAGGATCCCTCTATGATGTATGATGATGTGATTTGATATGATGATGAATGGTGATAATGATGAATGATGATTGCCGTGAGATCTTAGCTTAGGTACCCGTGCAATCGAGATTAAAACAGTAAGGACACTAGGGTTTTGAACAAACAATAAAATGGGTAATTATTTTATCGAAAATCTCAAAAGGGCTTAATGATTTTTATTTTTATTTTTTGGAAAATCATAAAAAAACTTGGGGGAAGTTTTGTTTTTGTTTTTGGGTCATCAAAAATCCTAAAAAATTAGAGGCAATTTTGTCGAAAATCCTAAAATTTAGCGCAAATCTTCTAAAAACTTAAGGGTCATTCTTCAAAAATCATAGAGAATTGAGAGAAAGAAAATCAAGGAAATTTTTCAAAAAGTCTTAGAAAAATAAGA
This sequence comes from Heliamphora pulchella, assembly GCA_032270985.1. Taxonomy (NCBI): domain Eukaryota; kingdom Viridiplantae; phylum Streptophyta; class Magnoliopsida; order Ericales; family Sarraceniaceae; genus Heliamphora; species Heliamphora pulchella. The sequence goes on from JAULJZ010159869.1 coordinate 12,167, forward strand.
AAATTTTTTCAAAAATCTTAGGAAAATAAATTTTTTTTTTTGAAAATCAAGCAAAATCCTAAAAATTTGAAAAAAAAAATTAGAAAATTTGGAAGAAAATTTTTAGAAGTTTTTAGAAAATCCTAAAAATTTTTAGATGAACTTAGAAATCTGTAGAAAATTTTAGAAATTTTGTTTTTAGAAAATCCTAGGAAATTAAGGGCCATTTTTTTAGAATCTAAAGAATTAAGAAGAATTAGGAAAAAATTTGAATTTTTTTAAAATTTTTTTTAGAAAATTAAGGAAACATATTAGAAAAACAGGACAAAAATTCCTAGAAAATTAAAGAAAAATATTAAAAAATTGGGGCAAATTTTCAAAAATTGCTAGAAGATTAAAGGAAAATCTTCAAAAATCTTAGAGAATTAAGGCAAAATTTTAGAAAATTTTTAGAAAATTATGGCAAAAGGGGAAAAACACAAATATCATAAGGAAGAGAGATTTTTATTTATTTATTTATTAATTATTAATTTTTTATATATTTATTATTATTATTATTGTTATTATTATTATTATTTTTTTTTTATTTTTGATGATTTTTGGGAGTAATGATTAACACAAAATGATAGAGATTTGCCTGGCGCACCAGGACTTAAGATTCCTAATCTTTTACTAAGACATGCAAAAACCAAAGGATCGCCACTTACACACGAACCTAGTGTTAGGATGATTTGCCTAGCGCACTAGGACTTATGATTCCTAGTCTTTTACTAGGACGTGCAAGATTTGCCTGGTGTACTAGGACTTAGGGTGCTTAGTTTGTCTAGGACTTAGAAAGATTTGCCTTGCGTACCAGGGATCAGGGTGCCTAGTTTGTCTAGAGCTTGAGATTTGCTTGGCTTTCTAGGGCTTAGGGTACCTAGTTTGTCTAGGGCTTGAAAGATTTTCCTGGCTTGCCAAAGCTTAGGGTTCCTAGTCTTTTATTAGGACGTGCAAAAACTAAAGGATCCCCACTTACACACGAACATAGGGTTAGGGCGATTAGCGTGGCGCACCAGGGCTTAGGATTCCGAGTCTTTTACTAGGACGTGCAAGATTTACCTGGCGTACCAGGGTTTAGGGTGTTTAGTTTGTTTAGGGCTTAGAAAGATTTGTCTGGCGTACCAGGGCTTAGGGTGTCTAGTTTGTCTAGGGCTTGAGATTTGCCTAGCTTGCTAGGGCTTAAGGTGCTTAGTTTATCTAGGATTTGAAAGATTTGCCTGGCTTGCTAGAGCTTAGGCTTCCTAGTCTTTTACTAGGATGTGCAAAAATCAAAGGATCGCCACTTACACGCAAACCTAGGGTTAGGAAAATTTACTTGGCGCACCAGGGCTTAGGATTCCTAGTCTTTTACTATGAGGTGCAAGATTTTCCTAGCGTACCAGGGTTTAGGGTGCCTAGTTTGTCTAAGGATTAGAAAGATTTTTCTGGCTAACCTGAGCTTAGGGTGCCTAGTTTGTCTAGGGATTGAGATTTGCTTGGCTTTCCAGGGCTTAGGGTGCCTAGCTTGTTTAGGACTTGAGAGATTTGCCTAGTTTTCCAAGGTTTAGGGTGCCTAGTTTGTCTAGGGTTTGAAAGATTTGCCTGACTTGCCAGAGCTTAGGATTCCTAGTCTTTTACTAGGATGTGCAAAAATTAAAGAATCGCCACTTACACACGAACCTAGGGTTATGATGATTTACCTGGCGCACTAGGGCTTAGGATTCCTTGTCTTTTACTAGGATGTACAAGATTTTCGTAGCGTACTATGGCTTAGGGTGCCTAGTTTGTCTAGCGCTTAGAAAGATTTGCCTGGCTTACTTGGGATTAGGGTGCTTAGTTTGTCTAGGGCTTGAGATTTGCTTGGCTTGCCAGGGCTTAGGGTGCCTAGTTTGTCTAGGGCTTTAGAGATTTGCCTAGTTTGCCAGGGTTTAGGGTGCCTAGTTTGTCTAGGGCTTGAAAGATTTACCTGGCTTGCCAGGGCTTAGGGTGCCTAGTTTGTTTAGGGCTTGAAAGAACCAAAGGATCGTCACACACACGAACCTAGGTTTTTTTTATTACTTTTGGTTATCTGCTGCATATTTCATGTGCTTGATCCGTTCTTTATGTACCCTCTGTTTATCTTCTCTTTTAAGGCTGGTGACTATGTCAGGGGCTTTGGAGGTTCTGCCTCTAGAGAGGTATTGGAGTGGTATGATGACCTCCCCATTCCTAGCCAGGCCTATGTTGATGCCTTCAGTTTTGCTCGATTCATACCCATGTTGGGTAGGACGAGCAATGATCAGGTCTGGTTGACGACCATGGCAGAGCAGTGGTGGGATACCACCAATACCTTCCACTTTTCCACTTTCGAGGCCACCATGACGCCTCTCTACTTCGCTCTCATTACCGGTATCAGAGTCGGTGGTGCCCCTATTCCATTCAACCCCACCATTGCTCGCTCTGTCAATGCTCTGATGCACTTGCTCGGAGCTGTAGCTGCGCAGATGGATTAGGACCGAGTCAGATACACTTGGTTCTTCGATCGCTTTAGACACTTTCACTGCTTCGAGCCTCGCCACTTCGAGTGGGTAGCCCAGGGATTTCTAATGTATATGTTCGATACCTCCTTGTTCTCGAAAAAAAAGAATACCGTCCATTTGCACGATCTGGGCACCCTAGGTCGTCTTGATCGGGTTGCTTCATTCGACTAGTGTAGACACCCCAATTTGATCCCGCCTAATCTTACGCAAATTCGATGATGAAAAAAGGTGAAATGGTGCCTCAGTATGGTCCTTGGGAAGAGATCCAAGCTCGGTATTTGAACCCAAAACCTTTAAACTAATAAAATTTTATCGAACCATCGAAACTTGCTGCCCAAGTAAGGCGACTGCCATGTTTATTACGGCGACCGCCAATAGAATCTCTTAGAAACCCTAGCCAAAAGTGGTGACCGGAACCTCTAACTCGGCGATCGCCAACATGTATTGTGGCGACCGCCATAGAACTTTGTAAAACCTTTCAAAAACATGGCGACCGTTAACTTGCATTGTGGCGACCGCCAACTCTAAATGGCCTGATGTGTCCCCAAAACATGGCAACATCTCATTGTTTGATAAACTCTATAAATACCGTACCTCTGGTACGTTTTCAAGGATAGAATTTGAGGGTGAGGTTTTGAGAGTGAAGCTCTGCCGAGGTGCCGAGCAATTCCGAGTCCCAACGCCGAAACCCTGCCGAAATACCGAGCTCCGAACCTCCTACATTGAAGCCTTGCTTGGATCGCCACCCGAGAATTGACCTATTGAAGCACATTCCCAACTTGAGGATTTTCCGGTAATCTAGGTACCTCGTTTGGATCCCCGATCCTTCTAAACTCCATTTTCTCTCTATTGGAGTGATTGGGTTAACTTTCAATTTCAATTTGTGCAATTAACCTTGTTTATTATTTAAATTATCTTATGTAATTTTCTTATGTAATTTGTTTATTAGTTAGTTGTTAACTTCTTCACAATCACACTTAACACATTTGTTGTTTTCTTTCTTTCAGTAAATTATTAATTAGTGCTAACATATTTTGGCAATTACAACTTAATAATATTGTTAATTGTTATAATAATGCACTTACGTTTATGTGAATGTAGTAATTAATACTACATTTCACATTTAAATTAAATAGTTATTTTTAATTCCTTTTATCTTTCTAGCATTAGTTTATTTTTCTTTACTAGCATTTATTTTCATTTTCTTTTCTTTTTTAGTAATATTAATCTGATATTCTTTTTTTTAAGCATTAGTTTAATGTTATTTTTTTTTCTTGTAATATAGCTTTAATTTCTTTTCTTCTTCTTAAGTCCTCTTTTCTTTAACACTAATGTTCCATTTTATTTTCTTCTCTTTCTAGCTTTCATTTTTCTTTTCTTTTTCTTTTCTTTTTCATAATAGTCAAATTTCTTTTTCTAACATTTTTTTTCTTTACTAGCTTTAAATTTTCTTATAATGTCATATTTTCTCTTCTCTTAATATTAATTTAATCTTCTCTTTTTTAGTATTTCTTTTCTTTTAAATGTTAGTACCTATCTTTCTTTTAAAACTCCATTTTCTTTTTTTATTTAGGTATAGCTTTATTTTCTTTTCATAACATTTTATCTCATTTTATCTTTCTTATTCTTTATTAAACTCAAAAAGCGTAGAAAGTCTTTAAATCTCATTCTCATTCTTTAAACGTAATTTTCTTTTCTTTTGTTTTCTTTTACTTTTGTTTTAAGTATAGAATATAAATAGTTAGAATCTATTTTCCTAGTATGACATTTTTCTAAAACTCTTTTTATAAATATCTTTTATAAATTTTCTTTTAGGATTCTTTTTATGTATATTTTATTTTGCATTTCTGATTTCTTTTACTAATTCATCATATTAATGTATGTTTTAGTTTCTTTACTTGAAAGTATGTTTAGAATAGTTTAATTTACCTTTTATAACAAATCCATGTCTAGATAGTTTTGACAATTTCTAGCATGTGTTGTAGGCAAATCATGATAGTTAGCTTATTTTTGTGAATATTGCATGTGAGAGTATTCTACGTATCCTTTAGTTAGAATTGTATGCCGTAGGACTTAGGATTTTTCTTTTGGTATTTGTTTTATTTGGTGTTCCATATACATATGTTATGTATTTTTCATATTTAATTTTGAATGTTCTCTTTTTACCTCCACTTTCTTTAGTTACATACATTTGAGAAATTTTATTAAAGAACCAATGATGATTAGTAGAGGCCAACCTTATAGTTGGGCAAACGGAATGCCTAACATCTTTCCCGATTTGTACCTTAGTCCCCGAACCCTTTTTCTCTGATTAACGTTTTCAAGATCAGTAGCCATTTTTGTTTTTCTTAGTTTTTCTCAAAAACTAAGTGGCGACTCCATTTTCAACAAAAAAGAGGTTTTCAAAATTTGATTTTTAAGGTGTTAAAATATTTTTCAAAATATCTTTTGAATCCCATATTTTTGAACATTTTCAAAAATCTCCAAAATCTCGGCACCATAATATTTTCTGGCAACTCTACTGGGGACTGGTTTCTAAAATCAAATAAGAGAGCCAGAATCGAAAGCATCATTGGTTCTTAATATGTATTTCTCATTTGCATTCTTGCATGCACGTGCATTGTTCTTCAACCCCCTGCCTGGTAGACCCGATACCCTGATCGTTTATCCGTTTCGGGGATTATGGAAAAGACGGGCAAGCCTTACTGACTGTACGCTTCTATAGGTGCAGTAAAAGAGTTCAGACGTACTAGTTGACCATGCCCTGTACCACTCTAGGTATGGGAGGTATATATCTGGCTCTATTCAGAAGGTACCCTGTTCAATTGACCAAAATCGGCCTTTTGCATATAGTGAACTTAAAACTCTCCATTAGGTGCTGCTAACCCTAGTAGGATTATGTGTTTCTTTCATTGTATGTTTTGTTTGTGTATTGTTAAGATTGTTTTGCTTGGATTTAAGCTAGTTCCCTTTTGGGTTAGGCCCGGGTTTTCTGTTATCCTTTGTTTTAGGTTAGTCTCGCCTTTGGGTTCTTACCCGGGTCTTATTTTTCTTACCATGTTTGGTTTTTACGCCGTAGTTTTCTTCTCGAGGTCATGCCCGTGTTTCATTTTGAAACCTCTAGGATAGTTTCTCTCTCCTCCAGGTGCTTTCTGGGTTATGAGTTTCCTCCGCCTTTGTTTAGGCTCGTTTCTTTCGAACCCTTGAGAATCAATTCTTTTTCCTTACCGTTATGTTGCCCGTTAGAAGTCCTAGTTCAAACCGGTCTCCTGAGGGTTAGAATCGTTTTCTTGCCGGAGTGATGTCCTTTTCTCCGTTTAGATTAACCTCCCTTCTAGAATCTGGTTGAGCTTTTCCCTAGCCTTCACCTTAGATTTTCAGGTGATCAATTGTTATGCTGTCGATATGGACCCAACAGGGGCATTGCTTCAGTTTCAGTGCTTGTATCTGTTTATGATCAGTCGTTTTGGTATCTGAACTGTTTCCTAGCTGTCGTCAGAATCTTATCCGGGAAGTATCTGATACTGGTTATTCTACTCTTGAGATCTAGGCTTCTCTGAGGTTTTACCATTGGGACCAGGAAAGCACAGTCAACATGAGTTTGGAAAAGATCAGCGACAGGTAGACTCTGTAGGGTGTCAGAACAGGAAACCGAAATGGAAGAAAACGAGGTGAATCTGGCAGCCCTAATGAGGGCAATCACTGATATGCAGAGAGCAGTAGAACAATAGACCCAAGCTCAGGTGCAATGTCAGGCACAGATCCGGGCGATTCGAGCCCGTATGCCCATTGTGAATGAACAGCATGATGACCCAAACGGTACTGGGGAAGACTTTTGGGATGACAACCAGGTTCCCGATGAGCCGCAAGTTGTTCCACCACCACCACGGGTCCCTCGCCAGGTGATAGTCGAGGAAGAAAATATCGCTCAGTCTAGAGAATCTACGTTCGTTGAGAAGATCGACCGAATGGAGAAGGTCCTAAGAAAGGATAAAGAGATCAAAGAATACATGCGAGATGTGGAAGGGCTATGTTTGTTCGCCGACACTAAATTACCGATAAAGTTCAAAATGCTAGACATGGAGAAGTTTGATGGAACCAGAGATCCCAGAATTCATCTCTGAATGTATGTCGGTACCCTGTCACTGATGGGAATTGATGACCAGCTGAAGGTCCAGCTCTTTCACCGATCTCTTTCTGGGACAGCCCAAAAATGGTTTCTCTCTCTCGATGTAGCAAAGACCAGAACTTGGGAGGACATAGCTACGGCATTTGTCAGTAAGTACAACTATAATGTCCAACTAGATGTTACCACCAGAGAGCTCGAAACAACCCGATAGGAGAGCTGGAAATCTTTTCTTGATTTCTTGACTCGATGGAGGGGCAAGGCCGCCAAGATGATAAATCGACCCTTTGAGAAAGAGCAAATGAGGATAGTAGTGAAGAATCTACAAGCTCCCCTGAAACGCTATCTGATTACGCAGTCGCTCTCCACATTCGAGCAGTTGTTTGATGCTGGGGTTTAGATTGAAGATGCAATTCAGTCTGGGAATATTGAGAAGGCTGAACCGAGCCAGAAACCCAGTAGGACCTTCCTAGAAAATAACTAAAACAAATCTGCTGCCACAAACCTCGTGTCTCGTTCAAACGAGGTAAACCTGCTGAACCCATCTTCTTCCGGCCAGCAATCCAATAATACCCAACAGTTAGACAATTGCCAACAGCAACAAAGGTCGAGGAGGGTCTTCACTCCCTTCAACATCTTATTATCCACCGCCCTGAGTCGACTCGTCGAGAAGGGGCTTATCAAGCCATTGGACCCCATGCCTGTTCTTGATCCCCTACTGCTGAGGTTTAATGCTTCTCAATACTGTGCCTTCCACAAAGTCATAGGCACCTAACTGATAAATGTATGAGGCTTCGACATGAGATCCAAAACCTCATTGACAACAAGGTGATCCTGCCACCATCTGCCACCCCAAAGCTGAATGTCACGACTAACCCACTGCCGCGCTATGCCAGGCAGGCTGGGGTAAATTACATATCTCTAGAGGAATCAAAGGACGCGAGTCGATATATATGTTCAGCATACCTACCGCGTCCTCAGGTTTCGACAACTGAGGATCAGACAGCATGTTCGTTTATCATGTTTAGAAGTAATCGAGACCGAATGGAGGAATGGAATGATGGTGCTTAGGAGTGGTATCAGACAGCATTCCCAGCTATCCAACTAGAAGAAGAGGAGTGTAACGAGGAAGACAGCTGGCCATTGGACTATCCAGCCCAACCCTATGGGTTCGGCCATGTGCTTGACGGCATCACTCTTCCCTAACTTTTTGAGGAAGAGATATATGTCGACGTGATGCAATCCTATTGGCTAGTAAGAGTCGTGTTAACATCAGACAGAGCGGAGTGGACTGATTTCTAGGCCGCTCAAGAATAACAGGTGGATTTTATCGAAAAAGACATCTGGGAGGAAGTTGATAAAACATGGGCTATTGAGGATGATGAAGAAAGAAGAGGAAGAGTAATGGTTGGTGGGTTAGATGATTTATGGGCATTCGAAAGCCCTCTGCTTGTGAACGAGGTACGTCAGACCAGCGACCCAATAACGGGATTATGGGATCCCGAGGAGGAAATAGAACTTCTGACCAGAAGTGGGCGGCATTTCAAGCCAGCTCAGTTAGAAAAAGGGCAACCAAGTGGAAAAGGGAAGGAAAAAGAACATGAAGTAGATGATGATGCAGTACTGAGGTAGTTAAAGAAGACGCAAGCTAACATCAACATTTGGGGGTTACTGATGGCCTCGCATAAACACAGACAAGCTGTGTTAAAGGTTCTGAATAAAGCCAGCATTCTGATAGAGGCCACCCCAGAGCAACTGATTGGATTTATTCTACTGGCGGTTGAACCAAAAGCCATTTCTTTTTTCGACAAAGATCTGCCAACAAAGGGGAAAATCACAACAAACCACTGCACATCACCGTTAAGTGCCTGGACAAATGGGTCCATGTGACTCTTATCGATAATGGGTCTGCATTAAATGTATGTCCACTCAAAACAGCACTCTCTTTAGGGCTAAAGACGGAGCAATTCACACCGAGCAATCGAGGAGTTTGGGCTTATGACAACACAAGGAGGGATGTACCAGGACTAGTGTCATTTGCGATATTAGTAGGGCCCTTGGAAACATCGATCGAGTTCTATGTACTAGATGTACCGGCATCTTTCAAGTTATTATTGGGTAGACCTTGGCTGCATGACCCAAGTGTCCAGGTTGTACCATCGACTCTCCATAAAAAATTGAAACTAATAAGAAATGGGGCAATTCTGACTGTTCACAGAGAAGACAGCATTCATCTCCCAAGAGGAGGAGATGGTACAACTCTGTTGGAAGTTCAGCATAGTGAAGATGATCTGTTGCTCAGTGATTTTTGATTTGATGAAGCACAGGCTGTTCAGATGCTGATGAATGAAGAGGAAAGGTATATCAACCCGCGAGCAGTAACAATGATGAGAAACTGATACCGTGTTTCAAGTCAGTGATTTTACCCATATGCCAAGACCGCAGAACAAGTTTGCTAACGCACTAGCCACCCTAGCATCCATGATTGACATACCATCCGGAGTTCGAATGAGGCCTTTGATAATTGAACAGAAAAGAAAACTGGCATACGAGACGATGGTTGCAATCGAGGAAAGCACTGACAACCTTCCATGGTACTTTGACATTCAGAACTTCGTGGAGAAAGGAGAATATCCCAAGTTTGCTAGTAAAAAGAACAAAAGGACGATACGATGATTATCTGCGCAGTTTGTCATTTGCGGTGGTAGACTATACAAACGAGAGCATTCTGGGGTCAACAAGCTGTGCGTCAACAATGAAAAAGGTCAAGAATTGATTAAAGAAATCCACGCGGGAGTTTGTGGGCCACACATGAGTGGGAATATGTTAGCTAAGAAAATCCTACGACAAGGATACTTTTGGATGACGATGGAGACAGACTGCATACAGTTTGTGCAGAGATGCCACAAATGTCAGATTCATGCAAACCTCATGCACGTTCCCCTGTCTCAGCTATATAACCTAACATCACCATGGCCATTCTCAGTATGGGGCATCGATGTGATTGACAAAGTAACACCAAAGGGCATCAAATGGGCACAAGTTTATTTTAGTGGCCATTGACTACTTTACCAAATGGGTGGAAGCAGCCTCCTACTCGGTATTGAAAGTCTCTCATGTTGCTAAGTTCATCAAGCAAAACATCATTTGCCGGTATGGGGTCTACCATGAGGTCATCTCAGATAATGGCTCGCATTTTTAAGGAGAGATCTTGGATCTTTTCGAAGAATACCGGATAGTGGCTCATAAGTCCTCACCAAATTGATCGCAGACCAACGAAGTAGTTGAGGCAGCAAATAAGAATATCAAGAAAATTCTATAAAAGACGATTAACTCACATAAGGATTGGCCAAAACATTTTTCATTTGCCCTTTGGGCATACAGAACGTCAATCAGAACTTCAACAGAAGTTACACCTTACTCTTTGGTGTATGGGATGGAAGCCGTGCTTCCCATCGAGGTGGAAATCCCTTCACTAAGAGTAGTGGCCGAAGCCAATATCTCAGAAGTAGAATGGTAGAGGAACCGGATGGAAGAGCTGCTCTTGTTTGATAAAAGAAGGCTACAGGCTCTGTTCCACGTGCAAGGTTACCAAAGGAGGATAGCTTGAGCATTCAACAAAAAGGTCAAGACCCGAGATCTCAGAGAAGGAGATCTGGTTCTTAAGGAAATCAGAGCTCCTATCTTTGACCTAAGAGGCAAGTTCAAGCCGAATTAGTCCAGATCGTTTCTCATCAAGACCATCATGACCGGTGGTGTAGTCATCATTATGGATTTAGATGGCAATGTGTCCTCCACTCCAATAAACCTCGACTAGCTTAAAAAGTAATATCCTTGAGGAAAAAATAAAGATAAAATAAAAGTTCGCTAAATTGAAAATTAAAAAGGCAACTCGGACAAAAGTAAGAGCAGTCCGCAAGGTCGAAAACCTAAAGGGCGACCTTGGTAAAAGTTAGGGCATCACAAAAAGGAGAGTGTCAATACCCGAGCAAAAACCAAGCCCGCACTACGGTATGGCCTGATTCTATCTTTTTGGGATACGTAGGCAGCTTCTTTAAAAAATTCCGGCCACTTTCTTCATTTTTAACCATCTTTGGATCTGAGAAAGACCAATGCAAATTAACTTCTGAATTTCAATAATACAGTCATTTGATTGAACTGAGAAAGCTTTGGATAAATTTGAACCATCTAAAACATAAAGTGGAAGTTTTTGTTACTTTGATCAAAATTACAAGGCTTTTGAAAATAAAAGGGGGGGGCACATAGGTCCCAAACTCTACAAAACCAAATAAAAAAGGGAAAGCTATGAAATTTTTAAAATAAAGCAAAGGTAGTCAAATCCTCCTCCTCTTCGCCGCTTATTTCCCCTTTTCTTTATCTTTCTTCTCTCGATCCTACATCAGCCACGTCTTGTATTCATCAAGATCGAAACACTGCAACTCTTGCATCTCCATATGTGAACGAGAAGGCCAAGCATCCTGATACTGTGCTAGAAATGGAGCACGTAGTACAGAAGAAAATAGACGACCCCGAATACTGGAAAAAATAATCTGACTGCGACCGAACTGCCGCAAAATCCAATGGGGGTAATAGAAGGTAGTCTGACGCAAGCCAACCAGTAGTACACCAGGATGATCCATAGTGGTCAGAGTCATAGCAGGAATCTACCACCAAGGGCACTGCCAAGTAATACCTTGGCCACTCAAAGAAGAAAGAAACTGCTGCCAGGCTGCCTCGGTGTCACATATCTGATAACGCAGGCGGTAAAGAAAAGCAGCGGCATTGTGCTTATCGGTAGGTGGTTTCTGTACAAGATTCACCTTCTCTATCAACCAAATCTGCAGCAAAAGTTAGAACAGTAAGAGAAAAGCTTTGTAGTGTGACGGAGAGTTTGGTGAAAAGTAAAAATATTGAGCTTACCTGAAGAAGTAAAGGGCTGCCAGCAAAGGTGGTGGTCTCACCATGATGAACAGCATCCAAGCCCAGCAGTGTCTCAGCTAAAACAAGTGGCACAAAGTCTCTCCCCATCCACATCTGACCGGTAATGTCAACCAAGGCGCAACTAACTCGCCTGTCAGAAGGGATAAGAAGATACCGGGTAAGAAGACAGAAGAAAAGTGCATAGCGTCGCCACAACTGAAAATCAAGGTCACTGAGGTCACCGGTGGGACGAAATCTATCAATGATCTAAGGTATGTCAAGGCAGTCATCATGTGTCAGAAGAGAGGCTCCATCCTAAATAGACCACAAAACTGTATCACCTGCTGTCGAGTCAAGAGAAAGATAGTTGGAACAGCAACGGAGCTTCATGGGGCCAAGTCCAAAATGGTGGCAAACTCCTCTACAGTGGGGCAGAATTCTTCAAGGCCAAACCGAAAGACGTGAGACTGAGGATCCCACAGTTGTGCAGCAACCATCAGTAAAGGCCTGTTAATCTTCACGGTCCTCAGTGAGAAAAGGGCATTAAGGCCAAATGGGGCAAAGTTTAGACGCTCAATATGGGAGAATGTTTCAATCCATAAAGAAAGAGGAGAAGCCATCTGAGTTGAAGTAACTGCAAATGGGGCCTCCAGGGCTGTATTTATAAGGCTGAAAAGGGCGAAAAATCAAAATTTCGGCCAAAAGTACAATCAATGTAGCGACCGCCACCTTAGAGTCAACGACCGCCAACTCTGAAAAGTATAGTACAGTGACATCAGTCTTTTGACCAGGCGACCGCCAGGTAGAAAATAGCAACCACCATGTCAGTCTTCTTGAAAGTAGCGACCGCCATGTTCTATTATGGCGACCACCATGTTTGAACATAGCGCGTGTGTGTCAGTTTACAGTTTGTATGATCTGTAAAAATTGCGGCATCTGAACCATGTATCCATGACAGTTTGAACATTAAATGAAGATAAACCATGCAATAGAAGAATATAAAACAATAAATGGCACGAAAGCCCAGATGTATATCAAGAGGTAATGTATCAAAGTAAAAACCGGGGCACACATGCCCATGGTTCAAATGTATATAAGTATGTCAAAATAGGGCACGCAGGCCCATAAAGAGAAAGTGTATCTGAATGTAAAAGTAACTGGGGGAGAATCTCTCTCTCAGGTATGCCTCGGGCAGACCCGACGGGAAGAAGGATTAGCCTCATCAAAGCTGATGTCATCAAAAAGCCTCTCTAAGTCACCGCCATCACTGCCAGAGCAAGAAGACACGACTCTGGATCGGCTCCGTGTAGACGAGACGAATCCTCTAGAGTGAGCACGGGAAGATGCACGAGATCCACAGCCTTGAGCAGGAGTAGGAACCGGAACAGGAGCAGGAGCAGGAGCAGGAGCAGGGGGTAGAACAGCAGCAGCTGCAGGTGGCTATCAAAAGAGACAAAAAAATAAGAGAATGATATAAAAGAGAACAAGGGGATCAAAAAGATAAACACTCACCGGCCAAGGAACAAAAGGAACACCAGCTGCACGCAGAGCAGCATCCTACTAGCGTCACACACGGCAAGTGGTTTCCAGGCATAGGTGCAGCAGGATTTTCTTTCCCAAACGACGCAATAAGTTGTTTCGGCACAATTTTTTTGGGAAGTAGTTTTGAACACAAACACTGTGTCGCAAATTCAATGTAATTGGGATACAGGAATTTGATACAGATTGAACCATTGGAAGCTTATCTTAACAAAAGACTGAAACTCTTTAGAGTTTCAATCGGATCATAAAATCAGGATTTTTTTTATATCTTGCATTTAATTTATTTTAACTGCGTGGATGATAATTATTGATTTTATTTATTCTACTAATTTAATTAATTCAAATGTTCGGTTTTAATTAAAATATTTTGTAATAAAAATAAAATTAAGTTTTTTTTAATTAATTAATTTTAATTAAATAAAAAAACTTTGGATATTTTATTTTTTACAAAATATCACATTTAAAGATGATTTTTTTAAATCGAATATCTTGAAAAAATGTGAAAATTATTTTCGATTTTTGAATTAATCAAATGGAAAAATATTTAGTCAAAATAAATAATTATTTTTCAAAAAATGTGGAACGAAAAAATAAAATAAATAAATGCCTTTAATCACTATTTTAGCTGAAAAGTTGGAGAAAAACTATGCATTTATTTAATTTTATTTGTTACGCATTTAAACACGAAAAGATGGTTTGATAAAACAGAATCTTTAGAATCGTATACACAAAAAGATGTTTGATTCTTTCAAATCGTGTGATTTTCGAAAGATGGTTTGATAAATCAGAATCTTTGGAATCGTGTACACCGAAAGATATTTGATTCTTTCAGATCGTGTGACTTTCGAAATTAATAAATTTATTTTAATTAAACAGATTTTTATAACCCTCAAAAATATTTTAAAAATCTAAGTGGGAGAGGGAATTTATTCACAGATAAATTTTGCGATCTCCATCACCAGTTTGTAGGCGATGCAATTAAACCCTGCGTGTTGGCAGTAAGGCCTTCCTCTCCATCGGATAGATTAAATGTGGTATTGTCAGTATAAACTTCCTTTAGGGATAATTCTGGATAATTGTTAGTGTGGATCACTTATCCATTTGAAGGGTTCATTGCGAAGAATTAATTTGAGATTAAGTGATGGTTAACACTTAACTGTATATAATAGTATCCTCTCCATCTGATTCATTGCTATTATATGCTGGACTGAAACTATGTCTGCTGTTTAATTTTACTTGGCATGGTCAGTTGTATAGATAGTAAAATTAAAAGGAATTGACCTGTCTGATCTTATGAAGGATAGTAGACGTCTACCCGTCGTGTCATGCTATTTTTGGGTTACCAGGCTGCTGGCGAATTAATTTTAAAATGGTAGAGGGAACTAAATTAAAATAAATTCAAAATTTTGCTCAACATAATTAACGATTTTTTTAATTATGTAATTCTCAGGATTAAAATGGATTTCAACCCACTCGCGTCAATACTCAAATAAAATAAACTAACGGGACCAAATTATGTTAACTGAAAATGTAACTTGAATATAGTTTTAACTACAAATGATATTCCTTCAATAACAGAAAATGTGTCTGTTTCAGAAAATGGTTCTTCCTCGGGGCCGGAAGGCACGAAGAAGAAAAAGGTTCAGAAACAGGGAGACACATTTTCTAAGGTAGTTAGTGGGCCACAGACTGGTGTGAAAAAGCCGAAAGGCAAATGTTTTCACTGCAACCAGACCCGACACTGAAAAAAGTTATGTCAAGTATTTCTCAGAATGCAGAACAAACACGGTAATTTTTGTTCACTGGTTGTGAAAACATGTTTAGCGGTGTTATCTACCAGTACCTGGTGTGTAGATACGGGAGC
>JAULJZ010159895.1:0-27126 GCA_032270985.1 Heliamphora pulchella
AATATAAAATATTATCCATTTAAAACCATTTATTCTTAGAAAATGAATTATGAAAATCATCAAAATCAAATTAAAAAACCCTTGGGCTAACATGTCCCATTCAATACACACAAAGTATATTAACATAAAGAGTCAGAATAATAGACGACACTATTATCTATTCTCCGTAACCAAGACATGCTTACTAAAACTCTGTGTTACAGTCGTACCGATGGTATATCTATTTTCATCTAAACTCTGAACATATAATTTATATTCTGCAAGAACCTAAAATCTGATCTTCTGTCTGCAAGTCTATTCTACACACCAGATTAAATACTGTACAGAATATAGGATATCCATGCATAATAATTAAAGAAATGATATACATATATTGCTCATAAAAATTCTCATAAAATAAAAAATTAATTTTATTAAAATTAAATTAAATACTAAAAACATAATTTCAATATACAAACCATAACAATCTTCTACATATACTCAAATCCATGCTGCCATACATCTGACTCACATGCCCTCTATATGACTGTCAAAAGTCTTAACTGATAAGCTCTTTGTAAAAAGATCCATAATATTGTCTCCTGATGTAATCTTAGTCACAGCAATATCATCTCTCTGTTCAATTTCTTGTATCAGGTAATACTTACGCTAAATGTACTTTCATTTTTTGTGGACCCTTGGCTCCTTCGAATTTGCATCCGCTCCGTTATTGTCACAATAAAGTGTAATAGTTGACTGAACTAAAGAAACCACCTTTAGATCCAACAAGAAGTTTATGAGCCAAATGGCCTCCTTGGCTGCTTCAGAAGCTGCTACGTGCTCGGCCTCCATGGTGGAATCAGCAATGTAAGACTGCTTGATACTCCTCTAACTTATAGCTCCACCTCCTAAGGTAAACATATATCCTGAGGTAGACTTACAAAAATTCTTGTCAGACTGAAAATCTGAGTCTGTGTACCCCAAAGGTACTAGACTGTCTTCCTGATAAACCAACATATAATTCTTAGTCCTTTTTAGATACTTGATTATATTCTTTACCGTGGTCAAATGCTCTTGTCCTGGGTTAAACTGATATTTGTTAACTATGCCAATGGAAAAGCAGATGTCAAGTTTAATGCAAGCATAGCATACATGAGGTTTCCTACTGCCAAAGTATAAGGAACTGCCTTTATCTTCTCTATCTCATCAGGTGTCTTAGGACATTGATCATTGGATAGAGTAATTCTAGGCCTAAAAGAGAAAAACCCTTTCTCAGAATCCTGCATGATAAAACGAGTAAGGATATCATCGATATACTTTGCTTGTGATAAGCCCGACATCCTTTGTTTTCAATCTTGCACGAACTTGATTCCAAGGATGTGACTGGCTTCTTCCGAGTCCTTCATATTGAACTGTCCAGATAACCATACTTTAACTGTAGATAATGCTCTCACATCATTTTCGATGAGCAAAACATCATCTACATAAAGTACTAGAAAAATTACCATGCTTCTGTCACGCTTCTTGTACACACAGGACTCATCTGGGCTTGATTAAAATCATAAAACTTAATAGCTTGATCAAATCGAGTGTTCCAAGACCTCGATGCCTGTTTATGTCCATAAATAGATCTCTTAAACTTACACAACATGTATTCCTGGCCCTTTGCAATGAATCCGTCTGGTTATATCATATAGATATACTTATCAAGACTTCCGTTAAGGAAAGCTGTCTTGACATCCATTTGCCAGATTTCGTAATCGAAATGAGAAGGAATAGATAAGAGAATTCGGATAGACTTAAACATGATTACCGATGAAAAGGTTTCCTCGTAATCGATCTTTTTTTCTAAGTGAACCATTTTGTAACAAGCCTAGCTTTGAAGGTTTCAATCTTCCCGTTTGCTCATCTCTTCCTCTTGTAGATCCACTTGCATCCAATGGGTTTTATCCTTTCGGGTAGTTTTATGAGTTCCCAGATCTGATTGAAATACATAGATTCTATCTCGAAATTCATAGCCCTTTGCCAAAGATCTTCATGTTTGTCCTGAAGTGCTTCATTGTAGTTACAAGGCTCTGTATTCAGTTCTGTCGGGATCTTGTTAAAAGACTCTTCCAAGAATATATACCGATCAAGTTGATGAACAATCCTCTCACTACGACGAGGCACTACCTGTGTCTGTGTACTAGTGGTAACACGCTGTACAGAATCTAAATCTTGTGCATCAGCACCCTGTTCTTGATTTGCACATGTCCCGATAATTCTTCCACTACGACGAGGTAATAAAATATCAATGACTTGTGGTTCCTCTTCTGTTTTACTGGTATTTTTTCTCAGTTCTTCTAGAACAACTTTGCTATTGGACTTGTAATCTATAATATAATTCTCTTCCAAGAATCGGGCATTGATGCTAGCAATAACCTTCTAATCCTTAGGATTATAAAATAGACCACCCTTCGTTCCCTTGGGATACCCCATAAAAAAATAGATTTCTGTCATCGGTTTCAACTTACCCGCGTTTTCCTTCAGCACATGTGCTGATACCCCCAAATTCGAATGTGTTTCAGACTAGGCTTATACCCGGTCCACAATTCTGTGAGAGTAGAAGGTACTGACTTAAAAGATACCAAGTTCAGAATATAAGCCGTTATCTCTATAGCGAGTCCCCAAAATAAATTGGGTAAACCTGAATAACTCATCATGGACCTTACCATCTCCATAAGTGTTCTATTCTTTCTTTCTGCTACGCCATTCTGCTGCAGAGTGTCAAGTGCAGTCAACTGAGATATAATCTCTTTTGATGACAGGTAATTCCTAAACTCTCCAAAGAGGTATTCTCCACCACGGTCGGATCGTAGTAATTTGATACATTTATCCAGATGCTTCTCTGCCTCCACCTTAAATTCTTTGAATTTTTTAAAGTATTCAGACTTACGGTGCATTAGGTAAACATATCTATATCTTGAGTAGTCATCAATGAAACAGACAAAATACTCAAAGCTACCTTTAGCCCGGATTGTTATAGGACCACACACATCAGAGTGAACTAGCTCCAACGATTCTTTAGCTCTATAGGCTTTGGCCGAAAAGGGCCTCTTGGCCATCTTACCCTCTAAGCAAGATTCACAGACTAAAAGTGCTTCCACTTCCATTGAACTCAACGGTCCATCTGCTATTAGTCTGTTTATCCTTTTTAGATTAATATGACATAAGCGTAAGTGCCAAAGAAACGTTTGGTTCATTGAAGAAGAAAACTTTGTCTTATATGGTAAATTCGATGTGTTATTTATTTCAATTAGTTGTAGTGTATAAGAGATTGGACTAATAACATAAAGATCATCCACCAATGTACCAGAATGAATAACCCATTTATTATCCTTAATAATCATAGAGTTATTAAAATAAATCAAATATCCGTCTTTAACTAATCTAGAAATAGAAACTAAGTTCCTTCCAATGGAAAGTACGTAAAAATAATATCTCAATATTAAAACTCGATCTTCACTAAAACTGAGAATGGCATCTCGTACTGCAGCTACTATTACCTTTGTATTATTGCCTATATGAAGGTAAATCTCCCATTACTAAGTTGTCAGATTTCTTAGAACCCCTACAATGAATTACAAACATGATTAGTGGCTCCCGTATCTATACACCAAGTTCTGGTAAATAACACCGTTAAACATGTTTTCACAACTAGTGAACAGAAATTACCCCAATTGTTCTGCCTTTTGAGAAATATTTGACATATCTTCTTCTAGTGCCCTGTCTGACTGTAGTGAAAATATTTGCCTTTCAGTTTTTTCACACCAGTCCTTATCTCACTAACTACCCTAGAAATCGTGTTTTCCTATTTCTGAACTTTTTTCTTCTTCATGTCTTTCGGCCTAGAGGAAGAACATTTTTTTGAAACAAACATATTTTCTGGTATTGAAGGAATACCATTGGCGGTTAAAGCTATATTCAAGTTACTTTTTTAGTCAACAAAATTTAGTCCCATTAGTTTATTTTCTTTGAGTATAACCGTGAGTGGATTGAAAGTCATTTTATTCTTAAGAATCACATAATTAAGAAATACCGTTAATTATGACGAGTAATACTTTGAATTTATTTTAACTTGATTCTCTCTACTATTTTAAAAGAAATTCGCCGACAGCCTAGTATGCTGTGAATTGCATGCCTTGATGGGAGTACGTCTACTATCCAACGTGTGACCAGACATGCCAATTCCTATTAATTTTACTATTTAGACAATTGACCATACCAAGTAAAATTAAATAATTGACATAATTTCGGTCTAATAAATAATAGTAGTGACTCAGATGAATAGAATACTATTATTATATACAGTTAAGTATTAACCATCACCTAATTACAAATCAATCGCTTCGCAATGAACCCTTCAGATGGAGAAGTGATTCACACTAACAATTATCCAGAATTATCCCTAAAAGAGATTTGCACTGGCGATACCGCAATTAATCTGTTCGATTGGGAGGAAAGCCTTACTGCCAACACACAAGGTTTAATTACATCGCTTACAAACTGGTGATGGAGACCGCGAGATTTATCTGTGAATAAATTTTCTCTCCCACTTATATTTTTAAAATATTTTTTATGATTATAAAAATTTGTTTAATTAAAATAAATTTATTAATTTTGAAAACCACACGATTTGAAAAAATCAAACATCTTTCTGTGTACACGATTCTAAAGATTTCGATTTGTCAAACCATCTTTCCGTGTTAAAATGCGTAACAAATAAAATTTAATAAATGCGTAGTTTTTTCTTTAGCTTTTCAGTTAAGGTATTGATTAAAGACATTTATTTATTTTATTTTTCATTTCATATTTCTTGAAAAATAATAATTTATTTCGATTAAATATTTTTTTCTTTAATTAATTCAAAATTCAGAATTAATTGTCACGTTTTTTTAAAATATCCAATTTTATGAAAAACCATCTTAAATGTGATATTTTGTTAAAAATAAAATATCTAAAATTTTTTATTTAATTAAGATTAATTAATTAAAAAATTTATTTTATTTTTTATTACAAAATATTTTAATTAAAATCAAAATTTTGAATTAATTAAATAAAGAGGATAAATAAAACAGATATGCAATCATCCACGCAATTCATATATATATAAACACAATATGTATATATTCGGTTTTATGATCAAAAGAGAAACTCTCGTGAGTTTCAAATTCCTGTTGAAGATAAGTTGCATCAATTTTTGTTCGTTTCTGATTCTGTGTCCCGATTGTATCAGGAATTCTTAATACACTTTGATATATACAGATTTATCGTATTAATATCAAATACATCAGAATATCGATCAAAGACAGCCATGGACCAAGCCACCACTGCCTGTCACCACCAGCCTACCACTGCCACCTATTGCCGCCATCTTCAGGCAGCTTTTGCCACCACCTCGGTACTCCATTTCTACGTTTCTCATATCGAAAAATAACCCTTGAAAATTAGTATTTTTCTATCAAAAAATCTGCTTAAAAACTGCCCAAAAAATACTGAACAGTCGCCGCCGCTAGTAGCTACGTCGCCGCCCTAAACAACCCCTTTTTGCGGTTTTTTTGAATGTCTTTTTGTACCCGTTTTTTCTAGAAAAATAGGTCAAATATCCAGTAACATTACGCTTCAAAGAACGCGTCAAAAATAGTCCAAAAAGCCCTAAAAATTGCTCTCGAAGGCTGTTGCTGCTGTCGCTGCCCGATTTTTCCACCTATTTTGATACTATTTTTTCACTTTTGGATTGTTTTTCCAGTGGTATTTTATTGCTATTTTATGTTAAATAACCTACTTAAAGCCAGTCTCAAAAATATTAAAAACAATTAAAAAAACGGCCTGAAATCGCCGTTGATGGTGCTGCCAGCAAGGCTGTTTTTTATGCAGTTTCTTTTGGGACATGTTTTAATACAGCTTTTAAGCCTAAAAGGTGCAGAAAAAGCTGCTGGAAAATAAGTCCAAAAATTGTGAAAAAATCATCATGATCCATGACCCGTAACTCCCGAAACCATTGCCGGTACCGCCGCCGTTCTTCGTATTTTTGGATATATGCAACATATTCTTAAATAATCTTAAATAGATATTTAAAAAAAAACTAACTATTACATTGATCCTATATCTTGAAGACTCACATTTGATCTATCACAGTTAACTTTCATGATTAAATTAAATAAATAATCATCAAACATGAAATAAAATTGAAATTAAAACACTTGCAAAATCAAGTTAGCACAGCTTTAAAACTACCCGGCCCTTATAACCGTAAACAAAAAATAAAACGATTCTGATACCAATTGTTGGAGGTAAAACTGTCAAGATCAATGTTTTTGTAAATAATTTTTAGTAAAAAATTAACTAGACGGACAAACGCCGAAACAGGTTCCAGATAAAACTTTTGACGTCGATTAATCAAAATTAAAATTCATGCAACCAAAGTTAATTTAGAAGAATACCTTTTATCGGTCAAATCTTCAACTATATTTTTTATTCCAAGATGAAGCTTTCGTCAGACCTTTTACTGTATTTTATTATGCGATTTTCGAGCGTAATGTGAGCTACGGACTATCATGAACTCGTACCGGTAGAACTTGGACAACTTTAGTTTTGAATACAAGTTATGAAACTAGTTCAATCTACTCGTATGTTTAGAGGGCTACAACAGAGACCTGTAAAGTAATTATGAGTAAGATTTCTAGTGGAACACAGATACGTATCAACGGTTTCTGCAATTTATCAAATATCATAGCGATATCTGCAATTATAAAATACTAACAACAGTTTTTACAATTTTTATAAAATATTAAATTACAGTTTACACCATTAAATAACTATAATTTCATTCTGACCCACAATCTCAAGATCATCTTGCATTGAGCTCCTGTTATTAAATGATTAACATTTCTCCCCACGTTAAGATTCTCGATACCCGCCAATTAAATTTAATTATTAACAATTAAATTTAATCAGTATCTTGAAATTTCTTAAGTCTTTTCGATGAATTTATTTGACCGTAGGATAATCAAATCCACCTGCAGGGATTGATCCGGTCAAAATTTATAAGCTTTCTTAAGAGGGTATTGTCAATCTCGATCTTTCGGAACGTAGATTCCGTCAATAATTAATATTCACCATATAAATAATATCGCTATCCAACTCACCGGGAATATAGACCCACATAAGATCGTACCCTCTAATGAATCAAAACAACGAATATTAAATATACAAAAATCAATAATTATTTCAGAATTAAGAGTATAAGAACTATTCATAATAATTTTAGGGTATGAATTAATTTATATAGTTAGTATAAAATTAATTACCGCAATGTGTCACGTTCAATACACACAAAGTGTACTAGTACAGAGAGTCGGAATAATAGACGACACTATTATCTGTTCCCTATAACCAAAATAGACCTACTAAAACTTTGTATTACAGTCGTACCGATGGTATATCAATTTTCATCTAAATTGTGAAAATAAATTTTTTATTCTGTAAGAACCTAAAATCTGATCTTCTGTGTGCAAGTCGTACTTTACACACCAGATTAAATACTGTACAGAATCTAAGACATCCATGTATAATCATTAAAGAAATGATATACATAAATTACTCATAAAGATTTTCATAAAATGAAAAATTAATTTTATTAAAATAAAATTAAATACTAAAAATATGATTTTTAGTATACCAACCCTAATAGGATCGGGGTCCGAGATTGGGGTCTGGGGTCGAGGTCCAAAGTCAAGGGTGGGGCTAGGAGCCTTAGGCCGAGAGTCAAGGGTCGAGGGTCTGGGGTCGGGGGTTGGGGTCCAAGGTTTGGGGTTTGGGGTTTGGGGTTTGGGGGTTGATGAGGGTTTGGGGTTTGGGGTTTGGGGTTTGGGGGTTGGGGTCCTGGGTCAAGGGTTTAAGCATGTTGCTGGGGTTGAGATCTAAGATCGAGGGTTTAGGGTCATGGCTGGGGTTGGGGTTAGTGTCCGAGGTCTAAGGTTATGGATCCGGAGATCAGGAATTCAGGGTTATGGTCAAGGGTTGAGGGTACATGCGTATGAAGTTTTAGGTCGGGGGTCAGAGCTTTGGGAAGGTGGTGGTAGGGGTGTGAGTGGTGGTGGTGGTGAGGTGGTGGTGATTTATGAAGTGTAATTTTTTTATAAAATAAGTAAAGAGGTATGCAAGTATTTTGGTCTCAACAAAAAATAAAAAGGAATAGGATTGTCATTCCATTAGAAAATCCTTACCTTTTCTAATAGAATGACTATTCTCATAAAATAATGAATGACGATTCTATTAGGAATGGAGTCATAGACATTCCAAAATTTTGAAAAAATTACACAGACACCCCTTATATTATAACCGTGTATCACTTTATTCCTGAATTAAAGAAGTGTACAAAATGACCCTTTAACTATTCGTTGGTATCACTTTAACCCCTGCAGTTAGCATTCTATCAATTAAGCGTACAAATAAACCCCATAAACTAAAGAGGCATATCAAATAGACCTCCTTAATTATTCGATGGTATCACTCCAACCCCTTCTGTTTAAATGATTGCAACTCTGGTTCTCTTTTTTCATTAAGTTGAAAGAAGAAAAATTAACAGAAAGGGTTAAAGTGATACCGACGAATAGTTTAATGGATCGTTTTGTACATTTCTTTAGTTTAGAGGGTAAAACAATATACGATCATAGTATAAAGAGTGCTCATGTAATTTTCTCCAAATTTTTTTGTTGAACCAAATGAGGAAATTAGTATTCCAATAAAATAACAATTCTATTCCAAACTTTTTTCCATTCATAGCCTTGGGTCACATTGGTGGAACTCATATAAATGCGTGACCCAAATGTATTTGGAGATAATAACACAAATTGCTCTAATCATTAAACATTGAGGCCTCGTTTGATAATAAGTATAAATTGAGTAGGATTAACAATGATATGCAATTAACAATGAAGTTTGATTAGTAACGAGATTCGATTAGCTTTTTACATGTTTGCTTTTTATTGGATTATGTGATGGGCTAAACCATAAATTGTTTAATTTGTACATGAGGAATTTAATTAAATTTATTAATTTCCAATTGTACTCTTATATCTAGGTCCCGATTGGTAATTAGCTTAAAAGTTAACTTTTTTATTTTTTTGTATTTTTAGCCAAAAAGTTAAATTGAGTTTAAAGTAAGTTGTATAAAGGGTGCTCATGTAATTTTCGCCAAATTTTTTTGTTAAACCAAATGAGAAAATTAGTATTCCAATAAAATAACAAATTTATTCCAAACTTTTTTCCATTCATAGGCTTGGGTCACATTGGTGGAACTCATATAAATATGTGACCCAAATGTATTTGGAGATAATAACGCAAATTGCTCAAATCATAAAACATTGAGGCCTCGTTTGATAACAAGTATAAATTGAGTAGGATTAACAATGATATGCAATTAACAATGAAGTTTGATTAGTAACAAGATTCGATTAGCTTTTTACATGTTTGATTTTTATTGGATTATGTGATGGGCTAAACCATAAATTGTTTAATTTGTACATGAGGAATTTAATTAAATTTATTAATTTTCAATTGTACTCCTATATTTAGGCCCCGATTGGTAATTAGCTTAAAAGTTAATTTTTTTATTTTTTTTGTATTTTTAGCCAAAAAGCTAAATTGAGTTTAAAGTAAGTTGTTTGGTAACTTAAATTTTAAGCTAGCTTTTTTATTTTTTGTTCAAAGTGAACAATTTTATCTTTCTATATATTTGATATTAACAATTATATATTATTAGTAGTGGTAGCAAATATGTTATGAATAAGTGAAATTATTGTATTTTAAGAATCGTAGGAGTTTGTATTTTGATTTGACTTTTTACTTTTTTAATTTTTTTACTTTTTTACCAAATAAGCAACCTTAGTTTTTTGACGTTTTTGTCAAAAAATTAAAAAGTCATGATTGCCAATGAAGGCCTTAATAAATAATTTTAGTTACCCAATTTGTTTTTCTTTCTACTCGCTCTCAGCACTGACCCAACCTTAACTATTTTTTTTTCTCTTACTTTTCTTTATTTTTTCCATTTTATAATTCTTTCTTAGGCCACTTGACCATCCAAATATCATTAGAAAGAAAAAATAGTCACGGTAATGAAGCAAAATAGAGTGACGAAGAGGGCAAGAGGAGAACGAGCGACAGTGGCCAATGTTGTGATGTTGACATAGAGGAGAACGATCAACGGCGGTAATGTCGAGAAGTACAAACGACCACGTTTATGAGAGTAATATAGTCAAAGACATTCAATCCAGTTTGCATGGATTTCTAATACCAAGGTCTCTATGAGTTTGCTAATTCCACCTAGAGTTGGTTTTGTAATCCCATTAGAGTAGTAGTATTCCTTGTAATTTAGAAATGAAATATGAGATACAAGAACCCATCCAATTGTTAGTGTAATTCAAGCACATAAAATCCTCATCAATCATGGTTTGAATTGACGAAATTATCACATTTCTCTTCTTTTCACTACTCCTTACGTCCATGTTTGGAAGAGCAAACGAGTTTGCTCTTTGGAATTTCTGTCTTTTTTTCTTTCCACCGTTTAAGTATGTTTTTTTTTTTGGGAGGGGGCGGGGAGGGGGGAAAATCTTTAGTGAAATTTCTCTTTTTTTTCTTTTCACTGATTAAGTATGTTTTTTCTTTTTATCTTTTTTTTAGAGGGAGGGTGTTTTGGAGGGGAATCTTTAGTGAACTTTTAATTTATCCTTTTTACTTTTAAGGTACTCTTAACTAGATAAACGTAAAATGAAAAATAGGCCACATTATTAAGAACATTAAATGGAAAAAAAAGCAATCGTTCCTCTATTCAATTAAAACTTGGGGAAAAAATATTAACTCCAAAAGAAAATCTTTAAAATGAAAAAAAAAAACATAAATTACAAAGTTGAAGTTCAACCTAACCCTGTCCCCCTTTTTTTTTTCCTTTTCTAAATAACCTAACCCCGTCCTTTTTTTCTCTAAATAACCTTACCCCGTACTTGAGACCATAAATATGTCAGTCTCATATTTGTCCACTCATTTAGAAGTCTAAATTTCACTCCATATAAACTTCTTGGTGTATAACATGCATTAATATATTTTTATAAATTTTATCATATAAATTATAACTAAATAATATAAATTCATAACTAAAATTTATACAGATTCATAAATCAATAATCATATAAATTTATAAATTTAACTATAATAATTAAAAAATACATAAGCCATAATTCACAACTTTGATTTGGCTTTTTAAATATTCTTTAATTACAAATATTTATAATTTGAACTACAAAATTTCATAACTATGCCATCGTTTGGCTGTCAACGTTAAGTGGCTTTTTAGCTTAGAGCTTAAAATCCTAAAAGTTAAAAAGTCTCGTTTTTCTTCCCTAGCTTTTAGTGTATTTGTTTTTAGGCTTAGACTTTTTTCATAACTATTTCTAATTTCACCCTTTTAGCGTTTTTGGTTTTTTTTTCTTGCTTTTGGTTTTTTTTTATATATAAAGACAGCCTTAGAATTTCACATCCGCTTATTTGACTTTTTTGGTGGGCTTAAAAGTTATTAGTTGTGAGGCTTGGTCCATTTTTATTTTGTAATATTTTCTCAACGTGTTATAATTTACATATAGTTCTTGTAAAATGGTTTATTTTTATGTGATGTATGCATGTTGTGACTTAAAAATGCATGATAGAATTAATTCCTAAACTGTGGGCATTGTTATGCAAAAGTTAGAAATTTTCTGGGCATGACCGCTTGATCGGTCCTTAGACCGATCGATTAATCTGTCGGGAGTTGTTATGCGTGGGATAGACCATTGTATTGTCATTTGGTCCCAAGCTTTCAAAACAACTTTCTTTCTATCTCTCTCTTTCCCTTGGAGTAAAGTGGAACCCTAGCCTTCACTTAAGATCTTTTCTTACTCCGGGTGTGATTTTTAGCGTTGCGAGAGTGGAACGGTGTTGTACACGCCGAGGGTAATCTTATTTCAGCAACTTTGGTTTTTCACCAGTGGTTAAAGTTTCGAGTTTTTAACTTCATACGGTAGGATTCTAAATTATCTTACTTTAAAAGGGTATTATATGTAATTATACACATTTTAACTGTGTTTAAATGCTATAAATGTTGAATCTTGTAATTAAACCTTGTTTGGTTGGATAAAAAGTATATTTTGCGTTTGTGAGGTTTATTACAAAGTTTGTGGACGCATGTGTATATATGATTTTCGCATGTATGTGCTTTGAAAACTAGAGGAGATTATGTGAATGCTGCAAAAATATGAAATTTGGTGTTTGGAGCTAATCCTTGGGGTTGAGCATGGGTTTTAAATGCTTGGTTGAATAGAGGATAGCTTTGTGCAAAAACGTTGGTTTATCTCTATGAATTTTAGATAGTTTGGCTTTGTGCCTTTAATCGAATTAATAGTTAAGCTGTGTGCCTATAATGATTTTTGTGAATGTACCGTAATAATGTGTAAATGTGGGTCTCAATTGCTACTCGGTGAAAGTCCAAATATTTGTGTAAATAGGTGCTTTGATTCTTTGGGTTAATCCTTGTAAATGAAGTGGTTTCCCCAATGGCAGGCGTTAGTTGTTGTGGCAAGGTATAGAACTTGTCATTACCTAGCGAGCCATTGGATGCTCCGAACCTAGGTCAAAGATGGGAGACTATAGTTGTTGCCATTATCTTCGGTGCAACGATATCGGTACGTGTAAATCATTATGGTTGTGTAAGCCCTTTTTGTTTGGAAAACCTTGTTGGAAACTAAAATGACTTTAGTGATGTTTTTAAATTGTTGGACGTTGTTGGGTTATGTGAACAATCGTGATTTGGAGGAAAAACAGTTTTAAAAACTTATGTGGTTGAGTTGTTCATATAACTGGTGATTGCATGTTATGCTTTTAATTCATACTAGTAAGTTCCTATTAGGTTTCGACTCACGTTGTTAGATTCAAATAATTTCAGGTGATCCAGATCATTTAGCTTGATGTGGTGAAGTTCGAAGGGTGGTGGCTGATTAGAAAGCTTGTAGTTTTCTTATTTTAACTATTTTGGACCATGTAATCGTTATAATACGTTTTATACATGAAAGCATATATTTTGTAATCCTCAAGGCTATGGTTTCAACACATGTATATTTGTATGAGAACATGAGAAACCTTGGGTTGGTTGTATTAGTTCCATTGTCATTTGAAATAGTTTTTAGATGGTTGATATCAATGTTGTATAAACGGTTTTTGGTTGATTTATGTTTAATATCAACACATGCGCCTCGACAGAGGTTTGAATCAAGTTTTAGCACTTTTTAAAGTTATTCCATTTTGCCTTGAATGTGTTAAAAAAGGCAGAAAATTTACTAAGTGTTGGATTTCAAGTGTTTAGTTTTTAAAAAGTGGTCTAGGGCTAGACCACTCGATGGACCGATCGATCGGTCTATTGAGCGGTTTTATATATGCATGCCTCGATTGTTTGCAGGCATGGAGAAAAATTGAGTACTGTTAAGGACTGCTCGATCGGTCTGGGCAGATTTTGAAAAAGTTTATTGGTTATTTTTAAAGCTTAGCTCTCAAGACCTTAACCTTATTTTCTTGGGTTATTCTTTTACTCAAAATAAATTCTCGAAAGTGCGCTTTTCAAAGATTTTCAATTCATTTTTGGGTTAGGTTCTTTGACCCGTTTGGGCTCGGGTGATTTTAGTGGATCTTGGTATCATAAAACGGGTTTTTTCTTGGGTGATTCATGTGACCTAGATTTTGGGACGTGACAAATTGGTACCAGAGCTTTAGGTTCGAATACCTAAGAGCCGTGGAAAAATGTTGCATCACCCTGTGAGGATGGTTGCATGTGTTTAAATGTTTTAATAACATGAGAATGTTGTGTTATACATGAACATGAAGGGTGGACCTTAGGATTGATCTGTCTTACCTTCAAGCATTTGGATTGATCAACTTGGAAGCCAAGTCAAAAATGCGTTTGGTCAATGTACTTTATAGCGAGGAATCTGAGTAGGTTACTCAAATTGACTCATTACTCTTGTTATGTTCTATGTTTTTTTCATATAGAAGCTATGTTCTCGTGGAGAGGACGAAGCCGTGGTTCGGGTTGTTGTCGTGGTTTAGGCCAAGGAGATGTGCTAATTCCTGATGTCGGGAATGCTAATGTTCCCCAAGGATCAGTAGACAAGGTAGATTTGCTACGTGAAATGGTGGGTTCCATCCGCCAGATAGTTAAGGGTGCTATGGGAGGGACGAGAGTACCTAAGCCGAGGGTGACCGTTGCAATGCATGAGTTCCAATGTCTTGATCCTCCTACTTTTGTCGGAGATTCTGATCCCAAAGTGGCTACTAAATGGCTAGAGCTCGTGACTAGAGTATAAGACACATTATAGATAGTCGAAGATGACTTGAGGGTAGCGTTTGCCGCATTTTAGTTGAGGGGTGATGCCCATGAATGGTGAAAGTTTTCCAGAACTACTGTGGAGGGTACGTGGGTTGCTTTTATGAAGGTGTTTCTGGATAAATACTTTTTTGAGTCTTCTAGGGACATCTATCGAGATGAGTTCTTTTTGCTCACCTAGGGATGATGAATGTTGTATAGTACAAGATTAGGTTTACCAATTTATCCCGCTTTGTGTAGGAATCTATGGCCATAGATGAGCTACATTCAAAGAGGTTTGAGAGGGGTTTGAGACCTGCAATCAAGGAAAGGGTGGCAGGATTAAGGCTATGCACTTTTACTGAGTTGGTGGAATCGGCAGTCACCGTTGAGAATACTTTAAACGAGACCCGTAAAGCTAGGGAGGCAATGGCACCGCAAGGAGGAGTGAGTGCACAGTTAGGTGGACACCGCAACAAGAGGCAAAGGTCGTCCGGTCCCAGTTCTTATCCTACTAAGTCATACCAGCAGTTCTCAACACCAGCACCCTTGGTGGCTTCATCGGGACAGTCGGAGCAAAGGGAGCTCATTTGTTAGCAGTACAGACAACTAGGGCATCGTGCTGTGGATTACCCGCTGAGGGGACAGCCCCAGAGTTCTATACATGTTCAATTCTAGGGAAGAGGACCACCGATATGCTTTGGATGTGGTCAATCAGGACATTTTCGCAAGAACTGCCCTTAGGGAGGGAGTATATAGAGCACAAAAAGTGTGCCACTTGTTTAGTCTGCATAGGGATGACAAATTTACCGGCAACCACAGCAGCAGCCAGCAGCTAAAACTTCTGGGGTTATAGAATGGGGCACTTCAGCCTAGTCAGTACGGCAATCCACAATGCAAGCCATAGTGGACAGGCTAGGGGACCATAGGGGTGAGTATTTACTCTCACTAATCTGAGTTCTTCGAAGGCACCAATTGTGCCTGACGCTTCAGTGACTACTTCATTCATCAGAGGTACTCTCTTAGTGTATCGTTCATGAGCCAGTATTCTTATCGACACAGGAGCATCACATTCTTTTATCTCATCTATTTTTGCATATATTTTAGGGCTGAAGATAGACACGTTGGGTAGTACGTTGTGTGTAGAAACCCCGATCGGTGGGAGCGTAGTATTGGGACGAGTCTGTATATCATGTGAGTT
Organism: Heliamphora pulchella; assembly: GCA_032270985.1. Classification (NCBI taxonomy): domain Eukaryota; kingdom Viridiplantae; phylum Streptophyta; class Magnoliopsida; order Ericales; family Sarraceniaceae; genus Heliamphora; species Heliamphora pulchella. Next base: position 15,603 of record JAULJZ010159895.1, read on the forward strand.
AGAGGTCACTGGCCGCTGTTTAGAGTTTAATTTTATCATTCTCGATATGACCACGTTTGATATCATCCTAAGGATAGATTGACTTACCATCTATAGTGCCTATATCGATTATGATCGACAGTGGGTATCGATATGTACACCTAAGGGCAATTATTTTTATATTGTGGGTGATCAGGACGATGGTCTAGTGTCCATGCCTAGTGTTGTGCGAAATCGGGAAAATTGTAGTTTCCTCTTTTCTGCTCTTATGTTGAATGAGGCAGTTGGGGTTCGATGAGAGTTTTCCCTATAATTTCTGACTATTTAGATGTCTTTCTTGACAATCTATTCGAGTTGCCACCACCTCGTGAGACGATCTTATTCTGAGAGCTGCTCCTATTTCAATGTTGTCTTATCATTTTGCACCAGCAGAGTTGCTAGAGCTTAAGATACATCTTTAGGTGTTGCTAGACGAAGGTTTTGTCGCCTAAGTATGTCCTCATGGGGAGCTCCGACTTTGTTTGCCAAAAAAAAATTATGGGTTTTTGAGATTATGTATTGATTATCGGAAGTTGAACCAGGTGATGTTGAAAAACAAGTATCCTATTCCAAGGATTGATGATTTGTTCGATCAATTAAAGGGTTCAAGTTATTTTTCAAAGTTGACTTGAGATCAAGGTACCAAAAGTTAGGAATCAAAGAAGAGGACATAGTAAAGACTGCCTTTCGAACTCGCTATAGTAATTATGAGTTATTAGTCATGCCATTCGATTTGACGAATGCACCTACGATATTCTTGGACTTGATGAACCGCATATTCCATCAGTATCTTGACAGTTTTGTAGTCGTGTTTGTGGACGACATTCTTATCCACTCACCATCGAGGGAGATGTACGAAGAACATCTACGTATTGCTCTACAGCTTCTAAGGAAGCATCAATTATATGCAAAATTTGAGAAGTGTGAGTTTTAGATGCCTAAGGTGAAGTTTCTTGGACATGTGGTGTCGAGAGATGGAGTATCTGTGGACTCTTCAAAGATTGATGTAGTGATGAGTTGGGAACGCTCAAAGAATGTGTTTGAGATTTGAAGCTTTTTGGATTTGACAGGTTACTCCGATGATTTGTGAAAGACTTTTCTTGACTTGCCGCGTTAATGACTCGCCTTACACGAAATGGATCCAAATTTGTTTGGAGTGAGTCTTATGAGCTAGCATTCCAAGAACTGAAGAAGAGATTGACAAGTGCACCAATGTTGGTCATTTCGGAACGAGGTGCTAGTTACACGGTTTATTGTGACGTGTTGCCTGATGGCTTGGGATGTATCCTGATGTAAGAAGGAAAGGTTGTAGTTTATGGATCTCGACAGTTGAAGACTGATGAACAAAACTACCCAACACATGACTTGGAATTGGCAACCGTGGTTTTTGCCTTGAAGGCATGGCAACACTATCTTTACAGTGTGCATTTTGAAGTTTTCTCCGATCAAAAGAGTTTGAAATACTTGTTTTCTCATAAAGATCTAAACTTACTTTAGCGAAGGTGGATGGAGTTTATGGAGGACTACGATTTTGATCATTAGTATCACCCCAGGAAGGCCATTGTCGTGGCTAATGCACTTAGTAGGAGATCCCATGGTGCGTTAGCTTCTATTGTCAGGCAATAGTAGGACATGCTTGAGGAGGTTGTTGAGTTTGACTTATGTCTTGGGGAAACAGAGAAGGGTGTGTGGCGCTGTGATTTAGGATTTTGTCTCAAAAAAAATATATTCAAGAAATGTTTAAAAAATACTTTAACACCTTGAAAATTAAATTTTAAAAACCCTTTTTTGTGAAAAATGAAATCGCCCCTTGATTTTTGAGAAAAATCAAGAAAAATAAAATGAGCCACTGATCTTTAAAAATGATAACCAGAGAAAATAATGGTTCGGGGGCTAAAGTACTAACTGGGAAAAAGTGTTAGGCATCCCGTTCGCCTAATCGTGAGGTTCGTCTCTACTAATCATCATTAGTTCTTAATTAGATTTCTCAAATGCATACAAATACAAAAAATTGAGAAAAATAGAGAACATTCAAAATTAAATAAAGAAAAATACATAGCATATGTATATAGAATACCAAACAAAGTATAAAGAAAAAAATTCTAAATCATACGGCATGCAAAATCTAACTAAAAGGTATATGGAGCAAACTGCATGGCATCAACAAAAGTATAAAAATAGAGAAAAACCTAATCACGCTAGAATTAAAACAACAGAATTACGATGATAAAAGAAAATAATACTAGAAAAATTCTAAACCCTAAGCATACCAAAACAAAATATTAAAATAACAAAACAAAATGGTTTATGGGAGCAACATGTTGAAAAGTAATCCAAAATACTACTATAACCCATAAAAATTGTAACAGACATATTGAATTCGAAATATAAGGACGTAACATTGATTGTCACAACTACTATATTGTTAGTGCCATGTGATCACGATCATAGCATCGAAAGCTATGTCGTAAAGAAGAATGTAGGCACTATCCCTAAATTTTGATAAATAGTACAATGAGGGCAATGCACTATATCTATAACGTGAAATAAAATCTAATCGAGACTATGGAGTTAAAACTATGTTAGGAATACAAGTAGTATATCATTAAAATTAAACATGCTTTTGGTATAAAAAACTATAATAATTAGCACATCAACATTGTACTAAACCTCATGTATCGCTAACCAAAATATTAAAATGACAAAAACAGGTTACTTAGAATTAAAATAACAAACTATAAAAAAACGACTATAACAAAATAAAGCTTAAAAAGATGTGGGCGCAACATTGATTATTGTGACCACAGTAATGTTGGTGCCAAAAATATTGCAATCGTAGTATTATAAACTACGTTGTAAGAAATTTAGGCACAATTGCTAAATTGTAGTGAAATAAATACAATGATGGTAATGCACTTATAACATGTAATGAAATCTAACTAATAAAATAAAATATAATTTAATCCACTTTAACCAAAACTATGGCAAAAATACAAGTAATCTATAAAAAAACCATGTCTTAGATTCAATTAAGGACTAAACATAAAATTGAATTAGTACTCAAATTATAACTTGGCCTCTTCATATGAGTAAGAAAAATGAAGAGAGAAGTGTCGAGGATCCAACAAAATACCTAAAGCGTAACCTTGGTGAATCCTCTAGTCAGAAGGATAGTGCTCAATTATCCAATCCTCGAAAAATACTCCAACTCCAGTTGATGAATCAAGAATTTGGCAGCGTATCGGTGTACTGAATGAAACTCATACTTCGACAAAGCGGTAGGGTGTTAGTGTCAAGGCACTATCTCGGTACTTCTGTTGAGTACCTCTCACTTAAATTCTTGTCCTAAAAAATGTACCAGAGTTACGGTATTTATAGAATTCATCAGCCAATGAGGTGCTGGCACGTTTTGGGACATGTCAGGATTTTTGGAGTTGGCCGTCGCCACAAAAATAAAATTTCTATGGGTTTCTTATGGCGGTCGCCACAATGAAGTTGGTGACCCCATGGTTCAAAGTTGGCGATTGCCACCTTAGCAAAGGTTTTCAAGAGTTTCTTATTTCGGTCGCCATAATGGAGCTGGTGGTTCCATGGTTCAAAGTTGGCGGCTCAAAGTTGGTTCACTAATTTGAATGTTTTGATCATTGGGTTCGAACATGGGTCTTAGATCGCTTCCTGGGATCATTAAAAAGCATCATTCCACATGTTTTTATCATCGGATTCACCCAAATCAATCTTTGATTAATGGGGTTAAATTGGGGTGTCTTCAGTTGCCTCTCTTTGATATAACTTGTATAGCAACGGGTAATGCAAGTTATATGAAAGATCTAGAGATAATATCCATTTGACCGAGCCGTCAATCTTAGGCCACAAACACATAAGCATGCATATGATGTTGGTCATACTCGAATTTCCATCGAGCTGCCTACGTACCCCTTTGCTAGGGATCAGATTAAAACGTAGTTCCTGGAAAAATATAAGGATAAAGGTACTAAATATGATGCAGATGCTAACAAAACACCAGTATGATCAAATAATTCCTAAAGATCGAGTCAAAATCTAAATGGGCAAAAACAAAAAAACAAGTCAAAGATCGAGCCAATATCTAAGAACTCAGCTGGGGATAAAATAATTAAAAAGATTGAGTCAAGATCCTAAAAATTATCTTAACCGGGAAAGCAACAACAAATTAATTAGGTCGAGTTAAGACTTAAAAAACTCGAAACGATAACGGGATAAGGATAACTAAAAAGTCGAGTGAAGACTTAAAAATCAACCTTAAAGGAGAGAACCATGATTTAATAGGTCAAATCAAGACCTAAAATTTTGAGACGAAGACGAGACAAGAATAATTAAAAGCCGAGTCAAGACTTAAAACTATCTTCATCAGAAGGATAACCAAGAATTAATAGGTCAAGTCAAGCCCTAAAAACTCGGGACGAAGCACAGGATAAAAATAATTAAAAACCGAGTCAATGCTTAAAACTATCTTTATCGAAAAGAAACCACGAATTAATAGGTCGAATTAAAACCTAAAAACTTGGGACGAGACACGGGATAAAAAAATAATTAAAAGCCGAGTCAAGACTTAAAACTATCTTCATCGTAAGGATAACAATGAATTAATAGGTCGAGTCACGACCTAGAAATTCGAGACAAAGCACAGGATAATTAAAAGCCGAATCAAGGCTCAAAATTAAATTTATCGAGAGAAAACTACAAATTAATAGATCGAGTCAAACCTTAAAATTTTGAGATGAGAACGGAATGAAAATATTTAAAAAATCAAGTCAAGACCTTAAAATTAAATTTATTGGGAGAACCCCACATAAAGACAAGGTTTCTAGAATAATATATTTAAAAATATTTTCGTAGAAAAAACCCCATATATAACTAAATATATTTTTGTAGAAAAATACCCATAAAAACCCTAAACAAACCCCAAAACCCCAAAAAGTCATGATTACTCAAAAAGCACGTGCCTGGCAACTTCAAAGGTGGCGGTTTCCAGATCCAGAAACCAAGACAGGTGATGTGACCGTTAACAGGTTGGCGGCCACGCACTCAAAACCCTTCCAAGTTAGCAGTCGCCATGTGTCCCTTGAACATCCTGGCAGTTGCCCCCTTTAAAGGTAGCAATCGCCACATCCAAACGCGCATAAGGCTTCGTCAGGCGCGCGAGTTATCCCCTATTCATGCATTCTCACTCTTTTTCTAGCTCTCTCACTATCTCTTAAAGTCTCCCAAACTCTCTCTTGGTCGTTCTTGTTCCTTGCGACCTTTAAGCTTTTCCCTTTACTCTACGAGTACCCCTCCTCGATACACGATGTTTGCGTTACTGTTTGTAATTCCTTTCTTATTCCTGGTGGGCCAGGGTCATGGAGACGACGATTTGGGGGCACGACGATGCCCTTCCGCTGTAGAGTGTTCTTCCATGGGCTCCATTGGGGGTGTCGATTCTTGTATTTCGATTGGTGAGATTACTGCTCCTCAGCCCTCCACTACCATGGAGGCGATGGATATACTCGCGACCGAGGCTGAGCGGTCCCTACTTCGTACTGCCGAGGACCAGGATAAAGCGGCACGGGATAGGCAGCTACAGATTAGGCAGCTGTCAAGGTGGAGGTTGAGGGCTTCCTTGATCCACATGTTGGTAAGGGCATCCCTACACCTTTTGATCCGATGACCTATGCTCCGGCACCCCACCGCTTGGGTTCGAGTGAGATGAGGCAATACGAGCCTTCGGTCACTGTTGTTGCCGATGACTTGCTGCTTCGCGAACCCGAGCAGCATCTTTCATTTCTGTGCCCTTCGGTAGGTTCTCCTATCTCTTTCTTTCAGTATCAAAGTATGCTTTACATTCACTGTCTTGAAAGTAGATGCATGTTTAGGATCCCCCTGTGACTTGTGATGTGTATGATAACTGTATGCAATATTGAGATATGTGAATTAACTAGACATATTTAACAAAATTAAAAGGATAAACCCAAACATCGAACTAAAAACTAGTTAGGTACCTGTGCAAAAGAGATTCTGGACAAAACGTAGGGGTACTATGATTAGGGTTTTGATGCAAATAGGGGGTGATTTTTCTTTCTTTTTTTTTATTTTTAGAAAATCAAAAAATCTAAGGGGGTGGTTTTTCATTTTTATTTTTTTAGAAATTCACAAAATCTAAAGGGGTGATTTTTTATTTTTATTTTTATTTTTTTAAAAATCACAAAAATCTAAGGGGATGGTTTTTTAATTTTTAGTTTTTCGAAAATCACAAAAATCTAAGGGGATGGTTTTTCATTTTTATTTTTTTGACAATCACAAATATCTAAAGGGATTTAAAATAAAGATTTGCCTGTCGCACCAGAGCTTAAGGTTCCTAGTCTCCTAGGGTTTGAAAGAACCGAAGGGTCGTTATACACACACGAACCTACAGTTGAAAGATTTTCCTGGCTACCAGGGCTTAGGGTGCCTAATCTTTTAAGGCTTGAAAGAACCAAAGGATCGTTATACGTACACGAACCTTTAAGGCTTGAAAGAACCAAAGGATCGTTATACGTACACGAACCTAGGATTGAAAGATTTGCTTGGTGCACCAGGGCTTAAGGTGCCTAGTCTTCTAGGGCTTGAAAGAACCAAAAGATCGTCACACATACACGAACCTAGCGTTGAAAGATTTTCCTAGCGCACTACGGCTTAGGTTGCCTAGTCTTCTAGGGCTTAAAAGAACCAAAGGCTTGTCACACACACACACACACACGAATCTAGGGTTAAAAGATTTACCTGGCTCACTAGGGCTTAGGGTGCTTAGTTTTCTAGGGCTTAAAAGAACCAAAGGATTGTCATACACACACGAACGTAGAGTTGAAAGATTTTCCTAGCGCACTAGGGCTTAGGGTGCCTAGTCTTCTAGGGCTTAAAAGAACCAAAGGATAGTCACACACACACAAACCTAGGGTTGAAAGATTTTCTTAGCTCACCAAGGCTTAGAGTGCCTAGTCTCTAGGGCTTAAAAGAACCAAATGATTGTCACACACACAAAAACATTGGGTTGAAAGATTTATTTGGCTCACCAGGGCTTAGAATGCCTAGTCTTCTAGGGCTTGAGAGAGCTAAAGGATTGCCATACACAGATGAACCTAGGGTTAAAAGATTTACCTGGCGCATAAAGGGTTAGGGTGCCTAGTTTTCTAGAGCTTGAAAGAACCAATGGATCGTCATACACACATGAACCTAGGGTTAAAAGATTTGCCTGGCGCACTAGGGCTTAGGGTGCTTAGTCTTCTAGGGCTTGAAAGAACCAAAGGATCATCATCACACACACACGAACCTAGGGTTAAATGATTTTCCTGGCTCACTAGGGCTTAGGGTGCCTAGTCTTCTAGGGCTTGAAAGAACCAAAGGGTTGTCACACACACGAAACTAGGGTTGAAAGATTTGCCTACCGCACTAAGGCTTAGGGTTCATAGTCTTCTAGGGCTTGAAAGAACCAAATGATCATCACACACATATGAACCTAGGGTTGAAAGATTTGGCTGGCGCACTAGGGCTTAGTGTGCCTAGTCTTCTAGGACTTGAAAGAACCAAATGATTGTCACACACACACGAACCTAGGGTTAAAAGATTTAACTGGCGCATCAGGGCTTAGGGTGCCTAGTCTTCTAGGGCTTGAAAAAACCAAATGATCGTCACACACACAGGAACCTAAGATTTTTTTATTTCTTTCTGTATTTTCTGCAATCCATTTGTTTCGATTGCCCTTTTATTATCTCTTTTGATCATCTTTTGCATTTTAGGTTAGCCTGTATGTCCACAATTTCAGCGGCTTTGCTTCCAATGAGGTGTTGGAGTTGTTTGATGCCCTCTCCGCTCCTAGTCGGGCCCTCATCAACATTTCTGGCTTTGCTCGGTTCATATCCTTATTGGGTAGGACCAATAATGACTGGGTGTGGTTGACAGCCTTAGCGAAGAGGTGGTGGGATACCATTAACACCTTTCACTTATCCACTTTCGAGGTGACGCTGACGCCACTTGATTTTTCTATGATCACGGGCATTCGAGTTGGAGGAACCCCTACCCCCTTCAATCCAGACATTGCTTGTTCACTTGACGCTCTGACATACCTGTTGGGCGTTGTATAAGTACCGATGGATCAGGACCGAGTCAGGTACACTTGGTTCTTTGAGTGATTCTGTCATTTCCATTACACCAAGCCTCATCACTACTAGTGAGTTGCTCGCGGTTTCTTGTTGTATATGTTTGGTATCTCCTTTTTGTCGAATAAGGAGAATACTGTGCATCTTCACTACCTTGATGCTCTCACCTATCTCGATCGAGTGTCCACCTACGATTGGGGAGGAGCTACGCTTGCGACCTTGTATGGCTCGATGAGAGCTCTGACCCAATTCCCTTAGGAGCTTAGCATTAGGGGATACAAGAGTGTTTGTGAGGTATGTTTTAGTTTATGTGCACTGTTCATTCATTTCTTCTATCATCTGTTATCTGTTCTTCTGTTAACACATTCTCTTTACATCTTTGGACCTATGAGTTCCTCGGGCTTCATGTCCCGGCAAACTCCTCTGCTAATCCTCTAGTTATCTCTCGCGCTGCTTGGTAGGCCTGAGGGCTGAAGGGGAAGAAGAGCGAGGGGAAGGACTTAGACAAATTCTGGGCATCTTTAGACCAGCTAACCCCCAACTAGGTACAACTTTTATCTCTTATTCAATACTTTGCTATTGTTGCTCTGGTTTATTTTGCTCTATTCTGACTGTACCATTTACTGTCCACTGATCACTGTACTTGTTTATTGATTACTGATCACTGTACCATACATTGCATTGAACACTATTTTTGCATTATGCCATTCACTGATCACTGCTCATTGTACTGAACACAGCACTATACACTGTCCTCTACACTACATCGTTCTCTGCACTAAACACTATTTTCTACACTGCACTTGTTCTCTGATCACTGCATTGAACACTGTACTATACACTACTTTCCACGTTGCACTATTTACCATATTGTACATTGTTCTCCTTTTTCATTGGCCATATTGTTCGTGCAAGTTCATTGGGGTGTCTGGTATGGGATGGAAGATCGGCTAGTGAGGACTTGATGCGTAGTCATGATGTCTCTAGGAGACGAATCCTATTGGAGGGGCCCTTTTGCCGTGAGTACTACTTGGCCGAGCTGGTGGTTCGACAGTCGCTCGACCTCGACCAGTTCCAAATTCTGGCGGTTCCTCAAGCTCGCTTGCGTTGGACAGATCAACTGAGCCGTTTTGATATATTGCTCGAGATGGCGGGGACCCTAGTTTTTAAGCTTCTTGGGCCTGAAGGGGACAACACAGCGTAAGCTTAGGCTCCTTTGTTAGGACCACTGGGTCTTGGCCCAGTTATGCCTGCTAGTTAGAGGAGAGGACGAGCACCAGAGGCAATTCTTGAGGCTGCTACTGCTGGTGTTGGTGGTGCTGCTGGTGCTGTTGGAGGGGTGATGGGCCCAAAAATTCCATAGGAGATTCATATAGTGGTATACGGCTATCCCTTTCCCCTTCCGATTATGATTCTATAAGTGCCAGAGTTTAGGGCTGAGCTCGGGCAGGTTTGTTTTCATTCTTCCTCCATTTTTTTGATTACTTTCTTTACTTGTTTACTTGACTACGTTTCTTTTTTTTTTCACAGGTTAACCAGGTGTGGCTAGACCATCTGCTGTTGGGATGCACGAGTCAGATGGCACAGATCTGCGAGCTTGATGCTACCGTGCGGGCAGCTGGCATTGCCTTTGTTCCTGCGTCCATAGTGAGAATCTTCTATCTGCTTTGACTTCTTTGTTCTATTCTGTACTATGTTCTTATCTTTATCTCATTTTAACAGCTGTCGACCCCAGCCACCGGTATAGTACAGTCGTAGGTTTTGGTTCAGCTGCAGGTTCCGATTCAGCTACAGGTTCTGGTTCAACCGCAGGTTCCCATTCAGGCTATGGCATATGGTCGTGGCTCCTATGCCTCTTCCTCCAGAGCTCGCTCTAGAGGGTCTATCTCTTTTGCTAGGAGTCAATCCCGCATTGTATCTTCTTCCTCAGGTGGTAGCGATGATAGTGATGACCTAGAGATACTGTTTACGGATGTTAGTTTTGCTGAGGCCGAGCCTTCTTCTCACCGAGTTCGTCAGTGTCGATAAGAGAGAGAGGTCCCCCTTCTTTTGATACATTCTGATACATTTATTTTGATACATTTGGTGTTTCGGGCCTACGTACCCCAGATTATTTGGTTGATGGGCCTGAGTGCCCCTACTTCATACTTTCTAATACATTTGGGCCTTCGTGCCATTCATTGCATTTTTTATATACATATGTTTGCATGGCTTGTCTTCGATTGTTTCTTAAACTGCTTTGCGTGATACAATGAGCATGAACGTTTTATCCTGGCACAGAATACAAAACTGCAAAAAGAAGGGTATAAAATAAGGTGCGGACCTTTGAAATTGGCAGTCGCTAAAAAGTACAATAGCCAAATGGCTGTCGCCAGGTTTTGAAGGTGGCAACCTTGTACCGTGTACTTTTAACATAGCGGTCCCATACTCCAAGGTGGCGGTTGCCATAATAGTTATACTTTTCTGAACTTTTTAACGTCCAGTCTTCTCATGCACTATAAGTATAGCCTTTAGGGTCCCCATTTTCTGTCACTTTCATCATAATAGCTTCCTTTCACGGCCCACTTTTTGCATGGATTGAGGAGTTTTCTCATGTTGAACGTCTCAATTTTGCCTCATTCGGTATCAACTCTCAATTTTTCCTAATGACTGTTAAGACCAACGAACCACTACTACGTGCTACTGCACAGCTGTGGGACCCACAATCTCATGTTTTCTACTTTGATCTTGAGGAACTATGCCCAACTGTAGAGGAGTTTGCTGCTATTTTAGATCTGACCATGTAGAGATCTGTTGTTGTACCCACTTTTTTCCTTTACAGATAATACAACTCTGTGGCCTATCCAAGATGGAAGCTTCTCTCTTGACATCTGACAACTGCCTTGACATTCCTTGAATTATTGAGAGGTTTCATCCTACAGCGACCTCAGTAACCTTGGCTTTCAGTTGCGGCAACTTTATGCACTGTGCTTCTGCCTTCTTGCCCGTTACCTCGTAGTTCCTTGTGATGGATGCGTTAGCTGCTCATTGGTTGACATTACAGGTCAGATGTGGCTGGGGAAGGACTTTGTTCCGATGAAACTTGTTGAGACCTTGATTGGACTGGATGTTGTTTATCGCGAGGAGATTTCTACTTTTGCTGGTAGCCCTTTACTTCTATAAGTAAACTTAAAACCTTTTCTTTCCCATTTCTCTTCAATACTGTTAACTGAAAACACACAGCTTCTAGCCCTTGAATTTGTTAGGAATGTATACTTAAAAGCCATGCTTTTTTGTTTTTTTTATTCTTGATCCTTGGCATATTAATGAGAAACATTTGAGATGTTTTTGCATTCGTGGTTTCATATTTATATTTG
>JAULJZ010159905.1:0-27114 GCA_032270985.1 Heliamphora pulchella
AAAATCTTCTCCGACTTTTGAATAGTCGAAGTAAGAATTTTATGTAAGAGTCAAAACTCAAAAAAAATAAACCAAACTAAACTAAACTTTCATCGAGATTCCAAAAGAATAATTCACAATTTTTCATGTAAAAAATCAAAACGTTTTGCCTTCTTTTCTTTACCCCCATTAACCTCGATCTAATATATTGGAAACATACATCTCAATCTACCATCCCTTTTTAAAAACTTCACAAATTGCAAAAAAATTTATCAATTCTAATAATCAAATCTTCTAATGGCTAACACGTATTCTTACAAGCTTAATATATGTTCAGAAGATATATAGAAAATAACAAAGTTAGATAAATGTAATTATAATGACATAAATTACAAGAAAAGTCGTTAAATAAAAGATTCATCGATTCTAATCAATTCAACAACTTAAATAAACTTAAACGAGAACAATATAGCTATTCGGTTTATCAATTAAGCTCCAGTTAAGAAATCATGAAAGATAAGGATATTCATAAATCCTAATATTAAATAACATAGAAAGAGATGAGAAGTGAGACATACCTTACCAAAAAGAGGTTCACAACGGGGGAACTGAGCAGCGCACAGCAAAACTACTACGGGTCTGGCGAGAGAGAGCGCGAGAGAGGGAGGCAGAGCGCGTGAGAGAGAAAGAGACGGAGCACGAGGGATAGAAGAGACAAGGAGAGCGAGCAAGGGACAGAGTACAGAGACGGAGAGCGAGAGAGAGAAAGAGAGAGCGAACATAGAGCGGGAGAGAGAACACAAAGACGAACGGGAGAGGAGAAATCAGAATGCGGGAGAGGGAGTGAAAGGGCAAATGCACTGTTGCCTTCAAATTTGGACGCTTAGATTAAATGTTGGCATTAAGGTGCATCCGGCTGTTGAGATCATAGTATGGACGGCTGAGATTAGCTGGGAGTTAAATTTTATAATCGTACGGTTGTGGTTGAAAACAGCTTTGGGGCGTCATGCCCCGAAACCGCCGTTGGGTATGGCAGCACGACCCCTCTCTTTCTCTAGGGTTCAGTTCACAATGTTACCGATCTATGCTGTCTTCGCCCTCAGTCGCCTCCGCTTCCTCTCCAAACCAATCTCTCTCCGCCTCCGCAGACTCTTTTCAACCCAATCATCATCCATAGAATACACACTCTCTCACCCCATTTACATGATATGGGGAGCTAACACTAGCGTCGGAAAAACCCTAGTCTCTGCTGGCCTCGCCCTCTCCCACCTCTCTCCCCTTTCTCCATCTTCCAACACATCCACCGCCGTCGCCGCCAAATTCATCTACATCAAACCAGTCCAAACGGGCTTCCCTTCTGACTCCGATTCCAGCTTCGTCTACCACAAATTTTCTGAAATCTTTCTCCTTCGCCGCCCCTCAATTACTGTCCTCGCTTCGAATCATGCCCTCAAAGCGTCAATTCCGGCTGCCCAAGCCACATTGGGTGGTGGGATTGCGGTGGAAACTGAGGGTGGTGGGAAATTGAAGAGCGGACTTAGGGATTTGGGGTGGTATGAGGAGAGGAAGCTGCAGGGAGAGGTTGGTGAGGTGGTGGCGCCGACATCAGAGTTGATTTGCAAGACAATATATGGGTGGAGAGAGGAGGTTTCACCTCATTTAGCGGCGGAGAGGGAAGGAGCGGTGGTGGAGGATTCAGTGTTGTTAGGGATGTTGAAACAGAGTTTGGGAATTGGTTTAGAAGGAGGTTCTGAACTTGGTAGTGTTTTCAGTGTGATAGAAACTGCTGGTGGTGTGGCGAGTCCTGGGCCATCAGGTTCTCTTCAATGTGACTTGTACCGGTATGTGATTAATCTATCTCATTTCAAAACTTTTGATGTTTACGCTGTAGGAATGATGCGTTCAAAATTTTTTCAGTTTAGTTCTTGATTGGATGATTTTAAATTTTATAAATTAGTTAGTGGGTGGACTTTGCTAAAACTCATTGACTCGTCCAAATTGGGTTGAAAATGTATAGGGTCCATTTGGGAGTCTCACAAATATTGGTTTTGGCCGGTTTAGAATTATCCATTTAAAAAGTAGCCAGTAGCCATACTTCCGGCTTTGTTTCTGATATGAATCAAATAGAAAATTTAAATTTTCATTCCTTTTAAAACAATAGAGACCAGGGAGAGAGATTCAAAATTTGATCTCAAACTAAGAGATTCAAAATCTCTTATGAGCTACTTATAAACACTTAATAATGTAAGAATGACTAAACTATTCCTTAGCTATATCTAAAATAACAAAAATACACTCTACAGTACTATGGGAATCCAGATATGTGCTTTTGGAAATAGATAAATTTGTTAATTTTCCACAGGCCCACAGTTATGATGAAAGTAATCTGTTGATATACAAGAATAAACATCTCAAATGCACGTATCGTGCTGATGCAAATGGGAAAAAGCCTTAATACAGAATATGGGCCACAAATATGTATGTTTTCTGTTTGATTCAGGGACCTCTTGAATATGTTACCAGGTCTTTTTCCCATTTACCAGGGGCAAATGGGAAAAAGCCTTAATACATAATATGGGCCCCAAATATATATTTTTTCTGTTTGATTCAGGGACTTCTTGAATATGTTACCAGGCCTTTCCGGTTGCCTGCTATTCTTGTTGGGGATGGACGTCTTGGTGGTATTTCATCAACCATTTCGGCTTATGAAAGCTTAAAACTTCGAGGTTATGACGTTGTTGCTGTTGTTTTTGATGATCATGGCCTTGTAAATGAGGTTCCATTGTTGTCTTACTTACGAAATAGGTAACAAGTTCCTCTTTGTGTATTCTATTGACCATTCTTGTCGGTTTATTTGTAAGAAGTGTGGTCTTGTTTGGGGGGCCACTGGTACAGTGGCTAAAACTCGGCCTATTCACCTTGAGTTTGTAGGTTCGAATCTTTGGATGGCCACTCTGTACATATAATACCAAAGGTTAGGTCTTTATCCAATCTACCCCTCCTCCTAGACTCCTATTAATGGGTGGGTGTGCTTTTTCTGAGTGGCCTTGTTTATTTTTAAGAAGTGTGCAGTCAAATAACCTCTCCATATGTATGTCTTGATCTTTTGCTTGCGTACTTGCATTCCTTTTTCTCCTTTGTGTGCTTCTCATGAAATTGGATTGCCGAAACTTTTTTCTTTTTATTGTTGTCTTTGCTTTTTAGGATCCCCGTGCTTGTGCTTCCACCTATTCCGCAAGATATGTCTGATAAATTGATGGAATGGTTTGATAAAGCTCAGCCTCTCTTTAACTCTCTCAAGGAAATAATGATTTCAGCTTTTATTGAGAGAACAAAGAGACTAAGTAACATGCCAAAGAAGGCACAAGATATTTTCTGGTGGCCATTTACTCAACACAAACTTGTACCTGAAGAAGCTGTTACAGTAATAGATTCTCGTTGTGGAGAGCACTTTGCGGTTCACAAGGTTCACATTTTCCTACGTTATGGTTGTAACCCAATTATCGATCCTAATTGGAAAATATTTATTCAAGAATAGTTCTTACTGAAACTAGTTTTGGTTGAAGACAAAAATGGTTCAATTTACTGCACATTGATGATCCATAATGCGTAATAATTTTTTACATCCAATATTTCCATGACTTGTGAAATCGTAGCAAATGTAATCCCGATTGCCATCATATCTAATTAGTTTTGTTTTCAATACAGGCACTGAATCATGGTTTCATCACGCAACAATTTGATGCTTGTGCAAGTTGGTGGACACAGGGACCAGATCATACTTTACAGGTTATTCTTCTTCCTAATAATCAATAAAGATTCTTGCAAACTCACTGCTTTTTTCCCAATGATCTAGTCTGCTGCAATGAGCTTTATTTTAGATTTCTCTTTCTTGAGACAAGCTTGCAATTTGTTTTTGATAGCATGAGTGTGTGCGACAGGCATGGATGCTTAATATTCTAGTGCCTGGAGGACTTCTCTCTCTCTCTCTCTCTCTCCCTTTTTTCTTCGCTTTTACTTTGTGTTTTTTGTGGCGATGATGCAACGAAAATGATGAGATGAGCAACTTGATATTGCGAGAAAATGTTGACACTTTACCATGTTTTATTGCTTGCAAATTCTATTATTGGTCATTTCTGCAGTATTTCAATCAACCAAACAGTTGGACTGACCATTTTTTATATGTCATTTCGTTTGATTGTGGGTATTCAATTTATTTAAACTTTGAAATGTAAGCTATGTAGTTCTAAATATTTGCGTACATTTGGCTTGTCAATAACAAATGGTTGGCACCTTCTTCTGATTGTTTTACCTGGAGGGGATCCAGGATGATAATGCAGTCTTTTTGTTTTTTGTTTTTTGTTTTTTGTTTTTCCTTTTTCTTTTTGTGCTATTAAGTTCACGTGATTACTGAAGAGCACTGGGAGAGCACTACTCTGTATTCTTGAAAGCTTTTATTTATAAAAATGGTGAAACGAAATTAGTGTCTTACAAATGTGAGTGAACACATTTCTGCATTTTGATCTAAGAACATGTTGGTGTTCATTTCTGGAAGCATTATTTAAGCATAGGAGCTTGCATTTTAAGATTTTCTAGGTATGGGTATTTCAAATACTTTTGTTTCAAGGACGGATAAAAAATTGACAAGTTGACAAACAGAATTGGAAAACCCCCCCGCTAGGAGACAAGTTGATAACTGTCTTATAGAAGTTATTAACTAAACCAAGAAAAATTTGGAAAAGTAATAATTGATAACTACTGGCAACATTGTCCGCATTAATTTCTTATAGAATTTCCTTGACTTACTGACTCTCCTACCCGAAATAAGCTTTTACTTTCCATGAAAGTGCCTGAAACCAGACTCTAGTTATCGTAACCATCAATTGATAATTTTTACAGCTCATAGTCATTCTGGGCAACTACCTGTAGTTTAAGACAAGTATTAAAGAAAATTATGTGGACATGATATTAAATAAGTTAACAAATATAAGACTGTTGACATGGCATGATAATATCTATGATTTCTTAAATTTTCTCTGTTGTGGTGCATGGTTTTCCCTTGTTATGGGGCTATAAGCTTACGGCTCAGGCATGCATCTTTTCCCTTTATTTCCTGTTGTTGAATGTTTTTCTTAATAATAAAATAGCTGCATGTTTCGTTTACTGGCTTGTATGCAAGTTTTCTTTACTGTAGTTTATGCATTTAGGTGGTTTCAGATTGAACTTGCAAGAGACATGGGCTATGCTGCTGCAAGATTTGGTCATGTAATGTTTCCTGAGAATGTTTATGAACCAGCTTTAGAATGTGCAGAGCTTTTGCTTGGAGGTGTGGGGAAAGGTTAGCTATTTGGTCCTTTCACTTTCTAACATTCATTACTAAACTTTTGCAATTGTCTGATTTCATATATTCATTAACTTATTTTGGTTGTTGAAGTTTCTCTCATTGTAGTAGTGTGTTAAGATATGGGTATTATTGTACTTTTGGTATTTTTGGTCTTATTATATAAATAACAGTGGTAAGGGAGTGGTATTTTGGTCTTATTATGTAAATAACAGTGGTAAGGGAATAAACCCTAATTCTGGGTTCACTCTCATTTTACCATTACAATAATTTTCTCTCTCTGCTCTCTCTTCTATTTTTCAGTCTTACATCAATCCAAACATGATATCAAAGCGTGATCCTTTGCAAGGAAGATATAGTAATTTTGTTCTTCATTTCTCTTTTTCTCTTTTCTTTTCTAGATTTGTCAGTGTAAAAAAAAAAAAAAAAAATTCCCACAGATGTTCGACTGGTTTTTAAGATTAGTGTTATGATTTTTCCCCTTCTTTTCTAGAAAGTTTGATATTTTTTTCAAATTTTTTGGGATTTTCGACGCCGATTAGGGTTTCTTCAAAAATCGCGATTGCGGCGGTTTCAATCTTGATCGACACCTTCTTCTCACTTCATGGGTGTTGATTAGAGGTAATCAAGGTCCTCAAAGGGTCGATTCAACATTTTCCGATGTTTTTTAGTTGATTCCAAGTCAGACACATCGCGACGCACTTCGCAAATTGCGATTATGCCGTTTTCACATCGATCGATGGTTCTTCTCTCCTCATGGGTGTCGACTAGGGTTTTAGAAGGCTATATAAGGAATGAATCAACCCATTGTCGATTTTGAGTTGATTTCAAGGTGCGGCTAAGGTTTTTCTCGCTCGGTTTCAATATCTTTGCCCTATTTCAGCAGATTTCGGCTTGTTTGGGTTCAGTTAAGGCTTGTTCAGTGATTTTGGCTTGTTTCAGCAGATTCCGGCTTGTTTGCCCTGTTTGAATTGCTTCCGTCTATTTCGTCATGCTTACTCTTGGTTTTCCATGGCCATGTCTAATACAAGAAAGCCTTCTGATAGTCATGAAGACACCGGATTGACTCGTTTAGGAACTCCTACTGATAGTCCATCTCTTTAGATCAGTCCTGTCAAGTTAGATAGTAGCAATTATTTGATCTGGTCTCGTGCCTGCAGTTTAGCCATCGCTGCTCATGGTGTATCTGGGTATATTACTGGTGAAACCAAACAGCCAACGGTTGTGGGACCTTCTTTCACATGATGAATAGAGGAAAATGCCCTTGTCATGTTCAGGCTATTACATTCTATACAACCCTTTATTAGTCACAGTTTTTATTTCTGGATATTGCACATAAATTTGGTCCCCTGCTGCTTAGATTTATTTTCAAACTGGCAATGATGCCTAGTTATAAGAGTTGAGGAAGAAACTCCATGGGTTAGATCAGAAAAACCAGTTCTTCACTCGGTATTACGCTGAGTTGACTAGCTTATGGAGTGAGATTGATTATTATCAAGACTTTTTGGCTGTTTATACTACTGATGCTGCTACTTTCTAGAAGATGGTAGAAAAGGAGCAGGTGTATGACTTCCTTGCCAGTCTCCGTGTTGACTAGGTAAGCATACGCTTATGTTCAGCAGGAAGAGAGCCGCCGTCATGCTATGGTTTCTCTTTCCAGTCAGGAGTATTCTGTGTTAATTGTCACCTCTATTTCTCGTACAAATAAGCCTAGTCATACCAAATCTGGGGAGAAGAATGGCTTAGTAGCACAAGACCATCTGCGCCGTTCGCATATTTTTAAATTTTGTCATACTATTGACCATTGCTAGAAGTTACATGGTCGTCTTACTCCAGGACGTGGAGGTGGACACGGTGGTGGATGTAGTGACTCTATTCACTCCCACGTTCATCTTTCTAAGATCCCTGCTAGCACATCTAGTGAGATGAGCCCTCTCTCTGAGGATGGGTTAACTACTCTCAGGCGCCTGATGGCTCGGGTTGACATCTCTTCTTCTACAGCCTCTACTTCTTTTTTCAACTTTGCTCATTTAGGTATATCTTCTATTCACTTAGTGCTGTCACCTCTCATACTCCTTGGATTACCGATTCAGGTGCCACTAATCATATGACTGGCTCTTCTACTTTATTTTTTCCTTACTCCAGTAAAGATAAGGTCAGAATAGCAGATGGTTCTTTATTTTCTATATCTGGTAAAGGTTATATCAATTGCTCTTCTTTACTTTCTTTATAATCTGTTCTTCATGTTCCCAACTTTTCTACTAACCTTTTATCTATTAGTCGTCTTATGAGTTTCTTAAACTGTTTTGTAATCTTTTTCCCCACTCATTGTATTTTTCAAGAACTGGAGACGGGGAGAATGATTGGTAGTGGTAGTGCACATGGTGGCCTGTACTTACCGGATGTTCCATCTTCTGCTTCCCCTTCACCTTCACAGTCTAACCAGACTCTCCATGCTGATACTTGAACCATCCTTTTGCAATTACATTAGTGGTATCGCCGTTTGGGGCTTCCTTCTTTTGGAGTTTTAGAAAGATTATTTCCTTCTTTAGTTAAACACTGTTCTGCAAATAATTTTTTGTGTCAGGCTTATGAACTCACAAAACATAAGCGATCTGTTTACCCTTCAGTCAATAAACTAGTGATTCTATTTTCATGATTATTTATTCTGATGTATGGGGTCCATCACCTATTACTTCTATTTCTGGTTATCGGTGGTTTATAACATTTATTGACTGTTATTCCTGTGTTACGTTGGTATATTTACTTCGCACTAAAAGTGAAGTTTTTTCCTGTTTTTAAAATTTTCATTGCATGGTACGGACCCAGTTTGATGCCAATAATAAGATTTTTCAGACTGATAATGGGACTGAGTATTTTGATGGTTGTTTTCGTGTCTATCTAGAGGCTCATGGTATTTTTTTCCAGACAAGTTGTGTACTTACTCCTAAACAAAATATAGTTGCTGAACACAAAAATTGTTATCTTATTGAGGTTGCTCGTTCCCTTCTTATTACCATGCATGTTCCCAAGTCATTTTGGAGTGAGGCAGTTCTTAATGTTCCTCATCTTATCAATCGTTTGCCCTCTAGTGTTCTTCAGTTCAAAACCCATTTGGAGCTTCTTCTCGGGTCTCCACATGTCTCCTCTCTTCCATGAATTTTTGGTTGCACCTGTTTTGTTCATGCACATAAACACCCGGATGGCAAATTGAATTTTAAGGCTATCAAATGTGTCATCATTAGCTACTCTGCTACCTAAAAAGGTTATAAATGCTATCATCCGACCACTCGCAAAACATTTGTCAATATGGATGTTACTTTTTCGGAATCCGAATTCTTTTTCTACTCTCCTGAGACATCTCTTTAGGGGGACACATCTAGACTCGAAGAAATGTTACTGTCGGATGCATAGTCTCAAAGTTTGGTTTTTCCGAATCTATCCCACAAGCTCTTATTCCTAGTGAGGGGGAGACAAAAAAGTTAAAGGATGGAACAGAGCAAGATGTTGATGGACGATTAGATAGATCGAATAAGCATACTTATTCTCGACGTTCGAAAGATCAGATGACTCGTATGTCACTACCACTTTGCCAGTTACTATCTCCGTCCTCTGATTTAGACTTTTCCACTCATCCACCTGGTAATGAGTCTTTTGCTGTTGATCTTGAATCTTGTAACTTACGTATCGCCTTTCAAAAAGGCATTAGGACATATTCTCAACACCAAATTTTTCATTTTGTCTCGTATAACTCTTTATCAGCCCCATATCGTGCTTTTGTTTCGTCTTTGTCTTCTAAACCGATTCTGTATGGTTGGAAGGAAGCCATTGCAGATTTTAAGTGCAAGAAGGCTATGGTTGAAGGGATGAAAACCCTGAAAAAGAATGGTACCTAAGAGTTGGCCTCTCTCCCAAAAGAGAAGAAGGTAGATGGGTGCAAATGGGTATTTACAATAAAGCACAAGGCATATGGATCAATTGAGAGATTAAAGGCAAGGCTAGTTGCTAAGGGCTTTACCCAAACCTATGGTATTGACTATCAGGAGACTTTTGCTCCAGTAGCCAAAATGAACTCAGTTTGGTACTCTTATTCTGTGCTGCTAATATGGGTTGGCCTTTCTGACAGTTGAATATGAGGAATCCATTTTTTCATAGAGATGTAGAAGAAGAGCTATATATGGATGTACCACTAGGTTTCTCATATCATGATTAGTAGTAAAATGTTTCACTCCATTGTATGCAAGTTGGGAATGAGAAATATCTATACATCAACTTGAGGGAGAGTATTAAGATAGGGGTATTATTGTATTTTAGTATTTTTGGTCTTATTATATAAATAAAATTGGTAAAAGAGTAAACCCTAATTCTGGATTCTCTCTCATTTCACCATCCCAATAATTCTGTCTCTGCTCTTTGCTCTCTCCTCTCTGCTCTCTCTCCTCTTTGCTCTATACTCTCTCTCTTCTATTTGTTTGGCTTACATCAATCCTAACATAGTGACATCTGTGCTTGGCTCTCTATGTATATAGTATATCCTACATTTCGAAATAATCAGTATGGTTAAGGTGGGATCCATTTTGCAGCGGTCTCTTTTGTGAAGAGCTTACTCCCCTTGTTTTAGTTTCTTCTAATTTCCTCCTGATTTAACTAAAAATTTGGTCACAATTGTTGCCAATGAAAGAAAAATTTCAAGAAATGACCCTTATATTTGGCCTCCTGTGATTTATTGTTTTGCTCTTTCCTGTTACCTTCTTTTTCCTCTGTTGAGTGTCTAATTATGATCAAGCTTTATTTCATGGACTGCATGTGGTAAATTATCTGGCAGTATACTCTTGTTGCATCGAGGGAAATTATTTGTGCTATCAAATAATACTTCTAATTTACTATGGATTTCTTAATTAATAAGACCGAAGCCCATATAGTTGACCAACATCTGAAAGCAAGTGGATGGTGACATTCATTCAACCACTGTTAAGTAAATAGCTTGTACCATAGAAGCCAAAGCCGCAAGATCGTGCAAGAATAAATGATTTATGCTCTTTTTATACCTCCTACATATAGCACACCACTATGGAATTAAATGGCAATTATGCCTCTTTTTTGATGAGGGATGTCTACCTTTTCCACAACATTCACGAAAGGTGTCTTTTTCTCTCGAGGTTGCTTTTCAGAAGCATCCTCTTCCCCTTTAACCATTGTTCCCATTTTTTAGTTCTAGTCATCACGTTAAGAGCTTCTTGTTGGCTAATTTTCTCAATTTCAAGAGATTTGATTTATTCACTATAAGTAATACAACCTATCCTTGACCTTATGAAAGATATTAGAAGATGATATTAATGGATAGAGGAACCTAAGCAAGTAGGAATGTGCTCATTTAGGTGAAAGATCTTAAGCAAGTAGGAATGTGCTCATTTTGTGAAAGGTCTTAAGCAAATTCCTAGCTAATTGCGTGGACAATGCACCAGCACTTGGGAAAAAAGCCCTCACGAATTCAAGATGGACAATTGGGTGGATAGCGCCTAGGTGTGACGTTCCTTGTCTTTTTCCCAAATAATTATAACCAACTCTGTCACGACCCATTTCTAAGAATGGCGTCTGTGACCGGCCAGTGAGTTAAACTCACTCGACGTCTCTTATTAAAATTTTACTTCTGCGTGAAGATGTATTTCAGGCTTTTGTGGTCAGTGTACACATCACATGGAACTCCGTATATGTAGTGTCGCCATATTTTGAGTGCAAAAACAATTGCCGCTAGCTCAAGATCGTGAGTGGGATAACTTCTCTCGTGGGGTTTTAATTGTCGTGAGGCGTCGGCTATAACTCTCCCGCGTTGCATGAGTACACACCCTAATCCTTGTCTGGATGCATCACTGTAGGTAGCGAACCCTTCTGTGCCTTCTAGTAAGGCGAGAATGGTTGCTGTGGTTAACCTCCTCTTTAATTCCTGGAAGCTTTTCTCCTATTTTTCATTCCAGCAAAAAAGTTCTCTCTTTCGAGTCAACTCTGTTATGGGTACTGCAATTTTTGAGAAGTCCTGACTGCCAAACCTAAGAAACTTCTTATTTTTATCACTGTCGTTGGGGTTGGCCACTTCAAGATTGCTTCGATTTTTTGTGGATCAACTGAGATCCGTCCGTCGTTGGGGTTAACTCCTTCTGCGTGAAGATGCATTTCAGGCTTTTGTGGTCAGTGTACACATCACATGGAACTCCGTATAGGTAGTGTCGTCATATTTTGAGTGCAAAAACGATTGTCGCTAGCTCAAGATCGTGAGTGGGATAACTTCTCTCGTGGGGTTTTAATTGTCGTGAGGCGTAGGCTATAACTCTCCCGCCTTGCATGAGTACACACCCTAATATTTGTCTGGATGTATCACTGTAGATAGCGAACCCTTCTGTGTCTTCTGGTAAGGCGAGAATGGGTGTTGTGGTTAACCTCCTCTTTAATTCTTGGAAACTCTTCTCCCGTTTTTCATTCCAGCAAAAAGGTTTCCCTTTCGAGTCAACTCTGTTAAAGGTACCGCAATTTTTGAGAAGTCTTGAACAAACCGTCGATAGTATCATGCCAAACCTAAGAAACTTCTTATTTCTGTCACCGTCGTTGGGGTTAGCCACTTCAAGATTGCTTTGATTTTTTGTGGATCAACTGAGATCCCTCCTCCGCCAATTATGTGTCCCAAAAATACCTCTTTTAACCAGAACTCACACCTTTTCAACTTAGCGTATAATCTATGATCCCTCAAAGTTTTTAATACTTTCCTCAAGTGTGCAGCATGCTCTTCATAATTCCTAGAATAAACCAAGATGTCATCGATAAAAACAATAATGAATTCATCCAAAAATTCTTTGAATACTCGGTTCATTAGGCCCATGAAGGTTGCCGGGGCATTTGTTACGCCAAAGAGCATATCTAAAAATTCGTAGTGTTCATATCCGGTTCGAAAAGCCGTTTTCTCGATATCCTCCTTTTTTACTTTCAGTTGGTGATACCCTGATCGTAAATCGATCTTGGAGAAAACACTTACCTCTTGTAATTGATAAAATAAATCATCGATCTGAGGTAGATGGTATCTGTTTTTTATGGTAACCTTATTTAGCTCCCGATAATCTATACATAATCTCATCGTCTCATCCTTCTTTTTCATGAATAGTACTGGGGCTCCCCATGGTGACATGCTGGGCCTAATAAAATCTTTGTCCAATAACTCTTGCACTTGATCCTTTAACTCCTTTAACTCGGCAGGGGCCATACGGTATGGGGTTTTTGAAATTGGTTGGGTTCCTGGCGTAACTTCTATAGAAAACTCTACTTCCCGATCTATAGGCATCCCAGGTAAATCTTCAGGAAATACGTCCGAATACTCACAGACTACTGGGATTTTTGCCAACTTTAGGTCTCCAGGTACGTTTTTGATTACACAACAGAGGTATCCCTGACATCCCTTCCTAAGAAGTTTTCGGGCTCGGTTTGCCGATAGAAGGGGTATAGGTAAGGATACTTTCCTTCCTTTAAAACGGAAACTACCATGAGGGGTTTGAAAGTCGACATATTTTAAAGCATAGTTTATAGTGGCTTGATTGGAAGCAAGCCAATCCATGCCAAGGATGGCGTCGAAGTGTCCTATGGCAATGGGAATCAGATTAGCTAAAAAGCAGACCTCATCGAAAGATACTTTTCAATCCTTATACACCGTGGAGCAGACTATCCTTCTACCCACGGGTTGATATACTAGCAGTTCGTATCCCAAAGGCTCCGAAATTTTAATCAGTTTTTCAGCAAACTTTGACGATATAAAGGATTGCGTAGAATCAGAATCGAATAATACGTAGGCAGGCAAAGAAGAGATAGAGATATTACCGGCAACTACTTCTTCAACGTTCTGAGGATCCCCTAGGACTAAGGTGAACATCCGTCCTTGCCTCTGGCTGCTATTGTTGTTTTTTCGTGCTTCCAGTGGTGGGTTCCTTGTGCCCCCAGTTCTTTGGTTTTGGTGTCCTTGCCTTTCGCCAATTGTCTGAAGCCTCGGGCAGTCCTTCTTGAGGTGGCCCTCGGCACCACAATTAAAGCATCTGCCAGTAAGTCTCCAGCAAGTTCCTGAGTGGGTCTTTCCGCACGTAGGATAGGCAGGTTTTTGATTTCCTTTTTGTGACGTTCCTACGGCTTGCCTTTTCGATCCTCCTTTTCCAGTACTCCCTGAGTTTGAGGCTTGGCATTTTCGGTTCTCAAAGAATTTCCTACTATCGTTGTGTTCTTGCTCCACCAACAAGGCTCAATCAACCACATCCGTATAAGTAGACAGACGCAGAGGTCGTATCATCTTTCTAATTTCGGGTCTCAACCCGTCTTCAAACTTCCTTGCTTTCATATATTCTATGGAGATCATATGTGAAGCGTACTCCGCCAAGATACTGAATTCCGTTTCATATTCAGAAATGGTCATTCCACCCTTTTATATGAGTTGTTGAAATTCTGTACATTTCGCGTCACGTAGGGATTGGGGAAAATATTTTTCTCGGAAACAAACTAGGAATTGATCCCATTCCATCTGCGGGTTGCTTTGCTTCTTTAGATTCCACCATTTTTGTGCCTCGCCCTCGAACTGATAAGTTGCTAGTTTCACCTTTTGTGCCTCAGTGCAGGTCATCACCTCGAATATCTTCTCCATGGTTGCTAACCATTCGTTCGCTTTGATTGGGTCTAGTCCTCCTTAGTATGTAGGCGGCTTCATTGTCAAAAACTCCCATACATTTGGGCGCTCATTCGGATTTTGGGGTACAACGGGATTTGGAGCTTGGCCTTGAGGTGCAACTGGGGGTGGTACATTGAAGTTAGGAGGGGCTGGAGCTTGTTCGCGTGCCTAAGCTGACTTGCAAATCATGCGGCGCATCTCATTCATTTGTGTGTTGACTTATGCCATAAAGTTAGTCATATTTCTGTCCCACATTGCTCTCTGTGTATTCATTTTGTTAGACTTATATCAAAGAAAAGTAATCTTAAGAGTAGATTCGTAAGGGCAGGCAATTTTTTTTTTTCACAGGTAATCACTAGTCCATGAGGTATAAAAGGAGCATCAAAATAAGGCAGACAAAAGTAGCTTTTTATTTATGTACATAATATTTTTTGTTTGGGGTACAAGACTATACTATACAAAGATGACTCACAAAAACTGTCATCTAACCTAAAACACAGAGATTCCCAAAAACACCCCAAACATCTAAAAGGATATCAAAAAGGATTCCGATTCCCCCTATCCCCTACTTGGACCTTTGACATAAGGTTCAGATTGCGCGTCCTAGTGGGACGGCTCAGATGGGTCCTATTTAGATTCTAAATCTGACTCAATTATGATGGGGGCATGGGCTTGCCCCAACTCTTCCGGGTACTGGCACCATTCTAGGAGGGCTATAAACAAGGATCAGGGGGTGTCAAGTAGTACCATACCCAGCAGCAGTGGCCCTATTAACTAACATCTGATAGTGACCCTTATCACTCATATTTGCTAAGGCCTTCTGATCCATCAAAATTCTAGTTTCCAAGCGATGTTTCACCACTGCTCGTTTCATGGTATCGAAATAAAATAGCTTTGCATTCTCTACTTTCACTATTTCCTCATATAAATATTCATTAGCTCCCTCGTTGATGGCGCGTACTCATATGTTACCGGATCTAGAGGATAGGCTTTGAGGGGGTCCCAACTAGTGCCAGTTGGGGAAGGAACCAATCGATAACCTCCGTAGGTGTCATAGCTATTGATGGAATTCATGATCTACACGTATAAAGAATAGTCATTTAATTATTTTATTTTATTTTATTTTTGATTTACTCAGTAAGATCAAAATAAAAGAAAATGCATATGCAAGAATGGCGTGGGTGTCCTAAGCTCTAGATTTTTCTTCTCTCTGTTAAAATTTTTTTTTAGCTCTGATACCAACTCTGTCACGACCCATTTCTAAGAATGGCGTCCGTAATCGGCCAGTGAGTTAAACCCACCTGAGGCCTCTTATTAAAATTTTCCTTTTTATAATTTATGGAAATAAACAACATTATTTTATTTTAATTTCACAAAAGCTAAGTTAGAACTTTTACAAAATTTCCCAAAGCTTACTATTGCAGATATTAACAATATCATGTTCACGAGTACATAAGAGAAACTATAAGGCAACAAAAGAAGAAAAACAAAAGAAGGAACATGATACATCCACTCCAGCTGATTTATTTTAAGCTTCACCTGAAAAATTAATTTTAACAACATTAGCAACGCTAGTGTGAGTGCATAGATATCTGAGTTATTATTCGCTTTTTATTTTTAGAATGATGTCCAAATAAACAGTTCTACCAGTAATCCGTGGAGCTACTCTGCAGTAGAAAATGATCATTTTCTAGTCACCTGGCCGTGACTCGCCGCCCTTATTACATCACCTCGCTGGTATGCTTTACCGTCCCCCAGCGGCCGGGACGCCGTTTATATTATCATTCTCATCTTTATAATATCATATTTTCATAATCATTTTTAATAATGGTGCACCTCAAAATTATTATAAAGCGGTAATCGAATATTCAATTAACTCAGATATCAGAAGACTCACTGATTTAGCTGAACTTATTCAAATAGCTTGTCTCGAAACATTTAAATCTCTTCATACATAAAGAAACAATATTTTAGTTTATAGAAATGTCTTAATTGTCTTATTAACCAAAATCTAGTGTTTGAATGTATAAAAACATAGTTTATTTTTAAAATTTTGTAATAATATAAGAATGTCGCAGAAATTTAAAACATATTTTTATTCTCTAAGTTAATAACAGGTGATTTTTATTGCTTTTCTTTTTCTAAAATAACGTTTATTAGCAATACATAAATCTTATTATTTTACTATTAAAAATCTTGTATTTTAAATCTCTAAATTTTTAGAAAATTCGTTTAATGCCCTTGATAATCAAATTAACGTGAAACTATGTTATTACATTTTATAACCATTTTAACCTTTTAATTTAAACAATTTAATTTCGAACAACCAAACAATCCATCCACATATGCATAAAAAAAAACAACTTTAAAACAAACAGTGCACTCACACACAGCATACATATATATATATATATATATATGTATATATATAATTCATCCACACACACATATCGTACATATACACATACCGCATATATATATATATATATACACACACACACACAACATTTATATATATTATGTACACAATATATATACACACACACACAGCATATGTTACACATATACACAACGCACACACACAGTGCACTATACAGACAGAGATGTATATTACATAAGAGAGAGAGAGAGAGAGAGAGAGAGAGAGAGAACAGCGCGAAGGGAGAGAGAGTAGAAAGAGAGACAGAGACAGCACACAAAGAGAGTTAACAGAAACGGAAAGGGGGAAAAGATGGAGAGACCAGGTCGTCGGTGGGTGGAGGCAGGTGGCCGGAGTGGCGCCGGTTGATTGTGGTTGGCGGCGGCGTTGGTGTACTGCGACGTGAGGGGGGTTCGGCGCCTACTTCAGTTTTGAAGCTGTGGAAGAAGCTTAAAGCTTCTGGACCGAGTATATATTATATATGTATATACAAGATTATATTGAGGCTCAAGTCTCAGAAGAGAAGAGGAGAAAGGAAGCTCAGAAGATTATGCGTAAATTGAGTCCGGCAAGGTATATATAGCCGTGGATATGAGACAGCTGTGTTTACGCATGTTAAGTCGGCTTATTCAGCTGCCAAGTGTACGGTTGATAAAATTTTATACCCCATAAAATTTTTGATGTAAAATTTTTAATTTAGAAAAATATAAAAATTTATGTATAAATTTTTAATGTATTTTTATGAATTATCGTATAGTTAAATTATTCGTTAAGATTTTCTATCTATTTAATATTTTTCTATCTCGGTTTTTCGATTACTACTATTTTCAACTGCTATAAAATTTTAATTCTAGAAAATTCTTGAGAATTTGAGATAAGCTCATTATGTTATTTTATGATTTACCATGGCGTCGGATTTTGCGAGAAAATGTTCTAACTAATAATTGTTTCAATTCTTTATTAATTAAAGTTTTAATAGATGTAAATTTTTGGATTTAAATTTTAAACTTTAACATAAGGTTATACTAAATTATTCTAGGTCTATAATTATTTATTTATTCTTATTTTGTTTTTTAAAAAAAATTGGGTGTCACAGGACATGTATAAAGGAAAAAGCTATATAGAGAAGGCCACTAAATGGATAAGAAAATTCTCATCGTTAAAATCCTGTGACAAAGTACTTAATTTTGCTTACCATCCAATGGAGACAATTTTATCTCATGATTTTTTTTCGTCGTGGCCATTACGATCTAAATCTTTTGGGTTGTATCAAGTAACAAGAAAGGGCCCGGTTAAGTCGGTTTCTCAGTCTCCCTTGTAATATACCCATACAAGTAACTATCCTAAATTGAGAGAAAACACAACCGCAACCATATTTGCTTTCATTTAGCCTTCTGAATAAACATGGAGAGCAAGGCTATTCCTAAGAGCTCTTAACTCAACCGACTCTCTTCATTACCCGTAGCTTTGCCACCAACCTAGCTCGAGTAAACCCTGGCTCGATTCAAGTTGGGTTGCGAACATGTGTGTGTGTGTGTGTCAAGTAGTAAGATAATATATCGAGTTGTATTTTTGCTTCTTCAATTTTTAAATGAAAAGTTACCTATTTAGTCGATGTAACTTAATAATCCCAGGAGCATTCTTTTATAATTTGTGCATAACCTTTGTATTCTGTTTTGCTGTGCATGGTAATCTAAGTTTTATTTTTCGATGTAACTAGAGCTTTGCTAATTTATTGAATCAAGTTGAATTCGAGTCGAATTTCAATTCGGTTTATTTAGATGAATTGAATTGATCATAAATAACTTGAACTTTGCTTGTTTAATCCCGCGTCCCGACCTAGTTTTTGTCTATTCATCCTATTTTGGGATCAGTGACTACGAAGTTTGGATTTTCTGTGGGGTGGTGTGGGAGATGACTTTAATTACCACTTGGCGGATTGGAGTGGGTTTGCAGGCCTATGAAGGATGGGGACCTTGGCATTATGTGGTTGCTTCCCTTTAATAAAGCCTTTATGCGGAAGTGGCTTTGGAGATACACTGATGAGAGAAATAGTTGGTGGACGATGGTTATTCAGTGCAAGTACGGATCTTCAATGGGTGATTGGGATATCTGTCAAATATCTACCTCTTATATGGGATGAGTTTTTGAAGCATATCTTTTTCTGAGATAGGGAGTGGGGATCGAGTTAGTTTTTGATAAGATGTTTGGTGTGGTGAATACTCTTGTGGTGGATTACGTTCGGAGGAACTTCAATTCATGCTTCAGGGATATTGGGTTGAGGAGGAATGTACAAGACTAAGAGTTGTCTAGCAGCTTTCTCTTTTGGAGCTTTTATACGACTAGAGAGTTGGGGATGATCTGAAGGTGGGTTTGATCTAGTTACGTGGAGAGGGGATCGCTGCGGAAGGTTTACGATCACGTCTTTTTATGGGTGCTTCATGGGAAGCCAAGTAGTGTCTTATTCTTAGAGAAGCATGTGGAAGGTGGATCCTCTCGATGGTGGCTTTTTCTGCTTGGTTATCCATGCAAAGATTTTCATTTTTGATAATCTTATTTGGAGGGGGAATGTACTGACTTATTGGTATTGTTTGTGTAAGGAGGGAGATTATGCTTCTCATCTTCTTATTCATTATAACTTTTCAAGGGAGTTGTGGGGGTGTATTTTGTTCCTTTATGGGATTGACTGGGTGCATAAGAAAAAAGTGGTTGGCGTTTTGATGGGTGGAGAGGGGAAAAACTGCTGAGAGTAGGAGGGCTTGGCAGTTGGCTCCCCTGTGTTTGATGTGGTTGATTTGGGCATAACGGAATTGAAGATCTTTTGATAGAATCGAGACCCCATTGTTTAGATTGAAATGTGTTGTTCCCATTAATTTGTATAGTGGCTTATCTATAACAGGATATTAGGAATACAGTTTAGTTTTGCTACATTAGATTTTATTGAGTCTCTAACCCTACTTTGATTCCTTTTTGTAGAGTTTTTTTTTTAATTTTTTTATTGAATCTCCTTTTTGGGAGCTCGTGTATATGTGTGGCATTTTCTTAATGCTTTTTATGCTATTCTTGTCAAAAAAGTACATCACAAGCCACAACCTCATTTTGCGTTGCAGAACCAAAAACAACTGAATGAATCACAAACACCTTGCATTAAATCACTCCAGATAACACTTAGAGTCGACATACTTGGAGAGATATACCCTGTGAGGAGTGAGCAACATCAATACCCAAGAAAACAATGAAGAGCACTCAAATCCTTATTGTGAAAGTGTTTCCCTAATTGCCATTTCATATCAACAATAACCACCGAGTCATCACCCAAGATAACATAATGATGTCATCAACCAAGTCATAGACTTCCTCAAAATCATTACGAAGAAATGCATTCTTAATATTGAGCTGATACAAGGGCCTAGGAGCGACTAATTGCAATAGATAGAAGAAATTTAATAGAGTTAAGTTGAGCCACTAAAGAAAGATTCTCGAAGTAATCAACTTTGTAGGTCAAAATGTATCATTTGGAAAGAAAACGTGCTTTAAAATGCTCTATCAAACCATGTTGGAGGTACTTCACTATATGGACCCAATGATAACCCACCAGTTGCTTGTAGTGGAAGACGAGTAAGCTTTGAAATCTGATTCTTATAAAGAGCTCTCTTTTCTTTGTCCATAGCAAGTTTCCATCTAGCCTAACCTGCTTAGAAGAGGAAGGAATAGAAACTGACATCAAGGTAGAAGTGAATTAATGAAGATAAGATGACAAGCAAGCGTAGGACACATAATTAGCAATAGGATGTTGGGTGCTCATAAATTTACCTCGATGCAAAGCAATACGTAAGTCAACAAAATTAGAAAGATCTGAAGAGTCAAGAACCTCTAGCGAAGAAGATGAAGTGTCAAGGTCATGTTAGTCAACAATCCTTTCTCTAGATCACTGATAAACTTACAAAGGAGAATTAGAGGAGGAATAGGGAGGCATAGAGACAGATAGAGGGAGAGTAGGATAAGTCTCCCCCTCACAACAACAGATGGGATTAGAAGAGAGTTATTGACCCGAGGAAGTAAAGAAGGGAGGATCCGAGGAGTCAAGAACCTTTGTTGAAGAAGATAAAGTGTCTAGGCCATATGAGACAATAAGCTTATCTCTGGATCGTTGATAAACCAAAGGAGGAGGATTAGAGGAGGAATAAGGAGGCATAGAGACAGATATGGGGAGAGTAGCAATAGATAAAGACTCCCCCTCATGACAACAAATGAGATCAGAAGAGAGTTATTGGCCCAATGATGTAAAGAAAGGAGTTTACTTAAAAGTCACAATAACACAAAATATTGTATAGATTTTGGATATTAGCAACGATATTTTTTTTGAATATAGACTCCCCCTCATGACAACAAAGGGAAAAGATACTGATAATCAAGAACAACAAAGGACATGCGACTAATAAGATAACAAGTAGTTATGACGACGTCACTCCGTAAGCATGTGAGTACAACTTGTTTGATGGATAATACCACGATCAACACAGAAAGAATCAACAACAGAATGCATATATTCTAAAGCATTATTAGACCGGAGAACCTTAATGCACTTGCCAAATTGTCTGATGATTTCATTATAGAACTTGCAAAGAATATGAGGTAATTCAGATCTAAGTTTCAACAAATAAACCACGTCATGCAAGAGTAGTAATTAGCGAAGATAATAAAATAACAACAATTCGGTTATGGATAGTGGAGGTTATGCTGTATAAATCACCTCATACCCACAAGTATGGTGGGTTCTATACAGAGCCTTGGTATGGAACCCACCATACTTGTGAGTATGAGGAATTTTTGCTATGTAATATGCATTATCACTAGAGTTTTTTGAAATAATAATATCAATTAGTACTTATGTTCGAGAGGGACCCTAAATATCTGTATGGACTACATCAAATGACTCTGAATAACGACAAGGACTACTACGAGGATAGAAACTACAATGGTGCTTTTCTAACTAACAAGCTTCATAATTAAAAAATAAATGCACAACTCAAACAAAGAATGGTCAGGTTAAGCCTAGACAAATAAGGTAATAAAATAACAACAATTCGGCTATGGATAGTGCATGTCACGTCGTATAAATTATCGCATACTCATAAGTATGGTGGGTTCCACACAGCCTTGGTATGGAACCCACAATACTTGTGAGTATGAGAAATTTACGTCGTGCAATATGCATTATTACTAGAGTTTTTGAAATAATAATGTCCATTAGTACTTATGTTCGAGAGGGACTCCAAATGTTTGTATGGACTACATTAAAGGACTCTGAATAACGATAAGGGTTGCTATGAGGAAAGGAACTACGGTGGTGCTTTTCTAACTGACAAGTTTCATAATTAAAAATAAATGCACTCCTCAAATAAGGAATGGCCTAAAGGGGAATGCCACTAAAAAGAAGAAACTATTGCACTCAAGGCAAATGGAGTATTGGGAGAAGAACTAGGATTAATATCAAGATATAGAGTTTGTTGGTCACATGTCCCGAACCAATCATTTTCTTGATCTTGAGGTCCTAAAAAGATACAAGAAGTAGAAGTAATTGTTACCGAGAAATGTAACGCTTTCGTTAATTGGATGTCAAAAAGCCAATTAAAGGGGAAATCTGTATGTAAAGAATACAGGGTAAGGCTAAAGAGGGTGATGAGTGTAGAACACCTTTCCCTTGGACAGGTTAAGATGAGCCATCAGCTAAGAGTCTAAGACCATATGAATGCAAAAGATGAATTAACTGATATGTGAGAATTGGCATTAGAATCGAGGACTCAAGGTGGAGGGGTAGGGCTGCACATGCAATTTTACCTGAATTTGCTAATTTAGTAATGGAAAATAGAGCCAGAACAATGTCTAAACAATCTCGCCAAGCTGAATGAGAACTAACATGTGACAACTAAATTTGCTTAGGGAAAAAACATAGATTAGCGGACTTAAGGTAGAGGGGTAAGGTACCTGAATTTACTAAGGTAGTAGTGGGAGATGGACGCAGAACAACACGTAATGTTTGAACGATCTTTCTAAGCTGAGAAGTGAGAGCATCATGAGAAGCAAAGCAAGACACTTGACTAGAAGATACAGAAGATGTTTGAGACGATGTCTGAGAGGTGCTATCAGTGTGACTTGATGAACATAATTTGGTTTACCATACTTTGCTCCACAATATGGTTTGGTATGGTTAGTAGCACCACATCGATCGCATTTTATCACCATGCCCATTGCTATGGCCACCACCTTGAGATCTATCACAAGAACCTATACCGCTACGTCCACCATGAAAATTACCATGACCACAACTACTAGAAACTAAGGCAGACGATTCTAAAACTGAAAGAAGATTGGGCATGCCAGATTATTAGCCCAAAGATGAATGTAGCAAATGGTAATAGGCATTGGCACCAGTATGTGAAGTCTCACTAGTAAGGATTTGATCCTTAAACCTATGAAAATTTGAATCTAACCTTGAGAGTAAAGTTGCAATCATGAAATCCTTCTAATGACGCTTCTGTTGCTGCAAATTAGTAGTCACTGGATGATGTTATAATAAGTGATCCCACAAACTCTTAAGTTGATTGTAGTCATTAGATAGGAGCTTCTAGATCGTTTGGTTGTGAAAATCTGCTCATACAATTCATAAACTCATGAAACGTTATTGTGGTTTGAAAAGGAATTGGCAAGAGTCTCAAATCTACAGTAGTAGCAACATGAGACTTAAAACTATGCCACAACCACTCCATAACAATGGAATTTATTATCTCCCAATTAGAGAAATTGGGATCACCTTTGGGTGGTGGAGGATCCAGTATTTATTTAAATCTCCACTTGGCTTTGTGAAAAATATTAATGGCATGTGCCCACACTAAATAATTGAGACCATGTAGCTGTTTAGAGGTAACACATCTCAGCAAGTAATCATCCTCAATATTGAGAGTTTTTCTTCAGTCATATCATATCAAGGCATAGAAAATAGACCAAATCTAACCAAAACAAACAAAGGCCAAATCAACACCAAATAATCAAAATATCTACAGTTTTGATAGTGGATCTGAAAAGAAAAAGGCTAAAGCACCAGCAACATTGAACAAAGAGAACCAATGAACTGGCATCGAACCAAAACAAGGCTACTGGAAGCAAAAAGAATCAACGTCAAACAGGTAGATAGTGCTTGAACAAAGAAAAGCATAAGTTCCGACTGGCTTGAAGCAAATAAACAACTTCAAACACGTTTAAACACCAAGTCATCAGCCAAAGAAGTCCGTGTAGAGAATTTTGGCCCCCACAAATCATCACTCAACAATGGAAATAGAGATTAAAGCTCCAAAAAAGCAGTTTGAATGTTAGGTTTTCAAAAAACAGAAAATCTTCAGTAAATCAAAAGACAGATCAAATGGTTTCCAAAAATTTCATAAAAATCTCCATAAATACCAGAAGCTCCACTTGAGTCTTTCCATGCAATCACCGTCGATTTTCGTTTATATCGATGCTGACGTCATTGTAGAGACAATGATGTTAGTACGTCGCAATCACCTCGTAACGTTTCTCTGACTTTCTTGACGTGTTCTAAAGTTGGATCGGATTGCTCTAATACTAAGTTAAATTATAAAAAAAAGTGGTTTAGGGTTGAAAGAGAGGAGAAAGAAGAAGAAGAGAGAGAGAGAGTGAAGAAAAATCAGAGAAGAGTAATAAGACTTTAAGCAGCCCCTAAACCTCACAAAAAATTATAGTAGAACCATCAAAGATAATTACAAAACTACCCTGATAAAGATGAAGTAAAAGACTCAAAATGTTGAAACTGACTTTAAAATGTATTGAATTTCATGTAACCGAGCAACGACATATTTAGTGTCTATTATTTTATAATGCATAAACTATAACTAAAAATTTATTACTAGATGCGTTAGATGCATCATTATTAAGATATTTTGCTTGCCATGCTTCCTTAGGTTCCTTTGCAGTTTTCATGTTTTGGTACATATTGAACAGGCGGTGTGCCAGTGCATTTAGAATGTGGCCCTTGCAAATATAGCCATCACTTTTCAACTTTGTCTTCCATCACTTTTCAACTTTGTCTTCCTACGGGTATATCCCAAGGTTTCTTCTTATTGCTCCTCTAGGTAGGGTGTTGTGAGCCACATTCAGTGTTATTAGAAAGAAATGCAGTTTCTTTTGCCAACGTCTGAAGTTGCCTCCATCAAATTGGTTAAGCTTAACAAAGTCTTACCTCATTTTCTGTGGGGGCATTGGCATGGAAATTTTCTCTTTAGAATTTTGGTGCAATTCTTTCGGATGTCAAACTTTGGTGTTACGGAATCTTTCCTAGTAATCAATGGCTTGATGGAAACAACTTCAAGCCACGTTATGATGTTGTTTTCCTAAATATAGTATTTGCCCTCACCAAATTGTGTGCTCTTGGTTACAACAAATTTGCCTTCACGTTGCGATGTCTGTGTCAAGTCAAATTTTCTTCTTCTTGCTCCTCTAGGTGGGGTGTTATGAGAACATAAGCCACATTTAGCGTTGTTAGAAAGAAGTGCAGTATCTTTTGTCAACGCCTAAAGTTGAGTGCATCAAATCAGGCGAGATCGACAAAGTCTTGCGTCATTTTCTGTATAAGGTAATGCCATGAAAATGTTGTCTTTAGAATGTTGTGCAAATCTTTCGGATGTCAAACTTATGGTGTTGCAGAATCTTTTCTTGGTAATGAACAGCTTGATGGAAATAGCTTCGAGTCACATTATGATGTCTTCCTAAATATAGTATTTGTCCCCACCAGATGGTGTGCTCCAGGTTACAGCAAATCTTCTTTCAGGATATAACGTAGCCCAATCTTAAACATCTACCTGTCTACACATGTACAAACGTAAACAGGCCAGAATACTGTCCAAATAACCAATCAATCGAACCAAAGAGATGGTATTTTGTCTTGCAGAATATCAAGGAAACAAAAAGCTGCTAGAATATAAGAGGGAGAGAGAATTTGCACTTCTAATCTAAAGAGAATGGGATGATCTGAATGGGTGGGTCTATTTATTGGCTCACAAGAACCTGATCGAACGATCACACCTTTTGATCGTGTTCGATGAACTACGGTTCAAATATGGCCATTGAACCAATCTGAATGGTGTGGATTGAAGCTTACACCAAACAGGTGTATTAACAGGTGCACCCGATCATGAATGGGTGCTTCCTGATTCGTCCTGTCGTTCGGTTACGAATTGACAACTATGGTTATCAATTGGTTATCGCCGCCAGGTATTTTACTCGCCACGCGCCCATGCTACCACGCGGATTGTCACATCATTGATGCCCACTGGATCCAATCTCTGCCACATCAGATCCATGTTGCTCTATGTGGCAAATAGAAAGTGCCACATTAGCACCTTGTGCCAATGTGTACATGCAAAGTGTACCATCAAGCACTACACAGCCCACTTCCCTAGACCCGTGTTGCGCGCAAGTGAGCCAATGCAAAGCATTGGTTTAACCATGTATTTAACAGTGCGAAGCACCGTCTTAGCCAAATCACCTAGGAGATTAGCTTGAGCATTAAAGCAATAGCTTTAAAAAGGCTTCTATATATATACTCACTTTCCTTTCTCTACCTTTCTAATGAGGGAGAAGCAACAAGTGCTATAACGAATCTTACTCATAGAATGTGGGAGGTTTTGAAAAACGCCAAAAGAACCCATTTTTATTTTGAAAATCCCCAACACTAAAATTGCTGATATTAGTCTTGAACCAACTTTGTTTGACTTGCAGGATGGGCATCTCGAACATTTTTCTCGGACAATGGATCCACAGCAATTGAAATCGCTTTGAAGATGGCATTTCGGAAATTCTTGTTTGATCATGGAATCCTTTCAGACTTTCCACAGGCCGACACTTCTGAAAGATGCATTGAGCTCAAGGTGAGCTCACAAATTATCTTGTCCGAACAGCTTAAATGTTGTTGCTTATTTTCTGACAATAATTTTGTATGTACTACAAATGCTTTTCTTTTTTTTTTTCTTCTTCTTTTTCCTCCAAATTTAAATAAAACATGTAACTCAGTTAATATCAATCTGTGGCAAATCAGTTTCTTTAATGCTTCATTATCTCTTACCTCAAAGGTGTCTTTGCACGAGTAGGTGCTTTCTGAGTAACAATGAAGGTTTTGCATTCAACAATTTGTGGTGTTTCCTTTTCATTTCTTGCATATTACTTATATATTCTGTTTAGCTGTTGGCCTATGAGGCAGGGCCCTATGTGTTACCTCACATAGTCAATCTCTCCTTGTTAGTGAAGGGATATAAATTGGCAATACAGGGGCAACAAAGATTAATACTTTGTTACTGACCTAAATTCTGTAATGTTACATGTAATGACCCAGTTCGGACCCTAGTTGTAACAACCCGGTTGATAATGACTCGTGTAAAGACCCAGCCCAAACCCTGAGCATTAGTGACGGATAGCTCACGAGGCCATAGAACAGGAAAGAAGTTCGAAATCCTAATTCGAATCGAAAATCCTAAGTTTGGCCCGAAAATCCCAAAAAGGTCCAAAACTCGGTCAACAAAACCCAAGCACCCGGAGGGTATCCTAACATTCTAAATGAAGTAAATATCATGAAATAATGAATTAAAAATAAAAAATTCTCATAAATAGGGTAAAATG
>JAULJZ010159915.1:0-27106 GCA_032270985.1 Heliamphora pulchella
TTTTGGGAAGGGTGATTTTGAGGTGGGAGGGGCGATTTTCGTTAAATTTCAACGAATATTTTAGCAGTTGGGGTACAATTGATGTTAAAATTAAATCTCATGGGAGGTTAGTGTAATTTCACAAACCACAGGAAAGGTTCCTATAATAAGTTTAAATCTCAGAAGAGGTAAGTGTAATTATCCCTAACTTAATTTAGACAATACGAATTGTAGGTGACCAAATATGGACCGGAGTTGGATGTTACTTTCTAATAGATTTAGTCAACAATATATAGATGGAGTGAAATCGTTTATTGATTTTGCAAAGGTGCATTTAGACGAGGCTAGGAAGATAAAGTGTCTGTGTATCAAATGTCGTAACTTTTTGAAACATGAGTATGATATTGTGAAAATTCATATGCTTGTAAATGAGATTATGGTATTGTAGACATCTCAATTTGACCCCACCAATCTTAGGATGATCTGGGTGAATCTGATAATGAAAACAATTGGAATGATGCTTCAGTATGATCATCGGGAAGTGATCCAAGCTCAATGTTCGAACCCAATGATCAAAATCTTCAAACCAGTGCAATTACCTTGAGCCGCCAACTTCAAAATCTTGAACCGTCATGTTGGAACCTTGGGATCGCCATGTGCATTGTGGCGATCGTAATAAGAACATCTTGAAAACTCTAGCCAAGGCAGCAACCACCACACTTAAACCATGGGGTCGCCAACTTCATTATGGAGACCACCATAAGAAACCTTTGGAAGTTTGTTTTGTTGTGGCGACTGCCTACTCTGAACCCGGCAACCGCCAACTCCAAATGGCCTGACGTGTTCCAAAACGTATCAACATTTCATTGGTTGAAAAGTTCTATAAATACCGTACCCTCTGGTACGTTTTTCGGGGACCGAAAGAGAGAATTTTGGTAGGAAATACTCTGTCGAGGTGTCGAGTGAATACGAACCCCGACGTCGAAGCCTTACCGAAGCATCAAGAAACAAACTTCCGATATTGAAACCCTAACTTGGATTGGAGAACATTCCGAGGATTGGATCATTGAAGCGCATTTTCCTAACTTGAGGATTCACCTGTGATCAAGATATTCTATTTAGATCCTCGGCCCTTATTTCTCCACTCTCTATCCTATGGAGTGGCTGGGTTAAGTTAATTTCAATTATCATATTTCATAGTTTGGATACTTCATATGAATTTTTTAGTTGCTATTTTGTTCACATTGCATACTTAACACCTTACTACTCTTAAATTCATTAAAAGTAGGCTAACATATTTGTCAATTATAACTTTTGGTGTTGTTATTGTCATAATTAATGCACTTACATTCATATTGATGTAATTGTCAATACTATATCCATATTTTTCAACTAAATAAATGCTTAATTGTTGTTTTAAATACATTATATTTAGTTTAAATCCTTAAATAATATTTTTTTATTTTTTTTTCTTTTATGCATTAAATCTTTTAACGTTAGTTTAATTTTCTCTTTTAATGTTGGTTTAATTTTTTCTTTTATACTATTTATTTTTTTTTCTTTTATTCAACATCTACTAATGCTAGCAACATCTCTCATTTTATAATTTTTCATTTAACTTTTCTTTTGTTTAGTTTTTTTTACATAAAAAACTCCTAAAATTCATGATAGTAATTAGGTTTCTTCCTTTTTCTTTTGCTTATAGTTCTAATCCTTTAGACTTAATTTTAGTAGTATTTTCTTTTTCTTTACAAACCTTTCATTTTTGGTTTAATTTTCTTTTGTAAATTTGCTTTTGAATGAATAAAAAAAGACATAAAACTCTTATTATTAGTTTAATTGTTTTTTTTATTATTAAGTTTTAGTATAGGATCTTCACATACTTTTTTTTAGTTTAGTATTTCTCTTTAATAGAAATTTCTTACTATATTTGATAATATACATTTTTGGTATAATTCATTTAAAATCATGTTTAGAATAGTTTAGGTTATGATGTTAGCAATTCATATTCATTTGACTTTACTTACTTTTAATATATTTTTTATTCTTTTATTTGAATCATGTCATGTAAGTTTACTCCATGTATCCTTTAGTTAGAAATTGCATACTATAGAACTTAGGATTAAGAAAAACAATATAAGGAAACAGCAAAAACAGGACTCTAGAAAACAATACTGACTGCATACTGACATCACATGCTATTAGCAGAATCCTAAAACAGCAAAAACAGGCTACTGGAACAGCAAAAAGGTTGCGGCCATAACATTAGGATGTTGCAATCGCAAGGAAAGATAAAGGAAAGATTGCAGGCACAAGTGTCAATGTTGCGATTGCGAGGATGTAAGGGCCAAAACGCTGTAGGCACAACATTGAATATTGCGACTGCAAGGACGTTGGGGACTGTTTTACTGAATTTAGGTAACCAATGTGTACGGTGCTTAACTTATGACGTGCAATGTTGAATATGAGGCAAAATTACAGAAGCTAATTATAACTTATTCTAATTAAAACCACAATTAAGGCGTGAAAATTTCGATACTAACTAAAATCCTAGAATTAAGCATGCTAACAATGTAATAAAAAACAAAAAACTAACTAAATACTAATCATGTTAATCATAAATTGAAATACGAAAATTAACCCGACCTTTTCACGGGGGGTAGAAGGTATGGAGAGGGAAATGTCAGGGATCGTGCAGGTATACCTGAAATGTGGTATCTGGATGTTTTCTCAAGCAGTGGGGATGCAATGGCCGTTCCTCCAATCGCCCGAAAAATGTTCCAATTCTAGTACTCCAGGAGGGAAAGGACAATAATATGAGTCGGGGTGTGACTCAATAATGCAGCAGAGTACCGACGTCTCCGAATTGTACTCGATAAAGCGACAGCGTATCAATGTCCGAAAAGTGTCCTCTGAAAATCGTACCGAATGTACGTATTTATAGACAATGCCACCCATTGAGGTGCTGACACGTCCCAAGCTCAGAAGATGCCAAAAAGGTTGCGGCCGCGACCTTTGAAGATTGCGGTCGCGACATTGAAGGTTGCAGCCGCGAGGTATGTTAGGGTTTCCACAAGTTTCTTCTTGCGGTCGTGACAAAGAAGTTTATGGGCACAAGGTTCAAAGGTTGCGGGTGCAATTACTTAGGCCAATTAACAATCAAGTAGCAAGGTTTGAAGGTTGCGGCCTTAAGGTTGTGATCTTATGGTTTGATTTCACGAAGTATTGGATTTAAATCCTTTCCTGATGATCGTTTAAAAACTTTGCGCATCATCCCCATTTGGTTTTTATCATTGGATTCATCCGGATAAGTCTAAGATTCTGCGGGGTCAAATTAGGATGTCTACAGGTGCCTGGACCGGTAGACCACCTCTTCTTAATGGCCTTAATTACCCCTTTTGAAAAGTTTGAATGAGGGATTTTCTAAAATCGATTGACAAACGTGTTTGGCTTTCCGTTGTTGAGAGTGTATAAGCCTCCCACCATTGTTGTTGATGGAGAAATCATCCCTAAGCCCGTGGCTAGATGGGACAAAGCTAATTTTGACGATGCGCGCTGGAACAGCAAAGCCATTAATTTTATTTTTAGTGGAGCCACACATGATGAGTTTCGTAAAATTAGTACGTGTGACTTGGCTAAAGAAATTTTGAATATTCTTCAAATCACTCATGAATGGACTGATACGGTAAAGATTTCAAAATTTCAATGACTCACAACTAATTTTGAAACTCTGTGTATGAAAGATGATAAATGTTTTGACGATTTGTACGCAAAACGAAGTGACATTGTGAATACATCTTTTAATCTTGGTGAAAGAATCCCACCTTTTAAAATTGTTCAAAAATTTTTTCGATCTTTAACCGAACGTTTCCAATAAAAAGTCACAGTAATAGAAGGGAGTAAAGATATTGATTCTACTTCTATTAAAAATTTAGTTGGAAACCTACAAATCTATGAGCCAAATTTTCAAAACAAAAAAGTTTCAAAAAATTTAACGTTTTCTTCAACTCAAGGTTTTGCAAGTGACTCTAATGATGATTTAAACTCCGAAATAATGGTTATTTTTGTAAAAGAAATCAAAATTTTTTTAAAAACTAAAAAGCCTAATTAAGAGAAAAAAATTTACAAAAAAAGCACGGTAAAGAAAAAATAAAAAATATATCCAATTTTATTAAAAAGGGGTCGAAATGCCAAATTTCTGAAATTCAATACTATGAATATAAATGATATGGACATATGGCTAAATAATATCCAAACTTTCTTAGAAAGAAATAGAAGGGATTTACAGTCACTTGGGATGATGAAAGTGAACCCGACACGAGTGATGGGAAGGAGCTTGATTATGATGATGATAATGTTACTGTATTTATTACTTCTGTTCAGGAGGAATCTAGTGAGTTTGAAAATAAAAATTCTAACGATTTTAATAATGAAAAAGAAGAGGGTGAAGAGGTTAGTAACACTAAGGATATAGAAGCTCTGCAATAAACTTATGGGAAGCTTTATAATGAGAGCTATCTGTTGACCAAGCAGAATTGTAAATTGATTAATAAGTTTAACTGTGTGAAAAAGAAAAAAATAGTGTCAAGTAAGAGCTAACGGAAGTTTAAGCCCTGGTTGTAAAATTAAAATAAAATAGGGAGATATTGTGTAAAAAATTGGCCAACTGTTAAAAAGAAAGAAACGACCTGTCTGAATTGAGTCAAACCAGTAAAATTAGGATTGAAGTTCTTGAAAAAGATCTGTTAAATACTCAAGCTACTTTTAAGAAATTGAATATAGGTTCTAACGCGTTGGATGGCATGCTTGGACTACAGAAGGCTGTGTCAGATAGGTGTAGGTTTGAATTTGCTGGTGCTTCGATAAGAAAACATGACGAAGGAAAAGAAAAGTCGACCAGCCAACTCAAGCCAGAAGTGCGCCAAAATTTGTAAAAACTGAAACAGCTAAAGGAATGAGCTAAAAAAGAACGACTGCTGGTTCTTTAGGAAAAAGTAATGAAAAGTGGAGAAATCAGATGGGTAAATCCACCATTTTACATGGTGAGGTAAAAACAGCTAAACTTATCCTAATTTGTTATCATTTTGGTATTGTTGGCCATATATGTCTCAATTGTATGTATTTAAATATGAATCAATTTTTTGTGACT
Source organism: Heliamphora pulchella (assembly GCA_032270985.1). Taxonomy (NCBI): domain Eukaryota; kingdom Viridiplantae; phylum Streptophyta; class Magnoliopsida; order Ericales; family Sarraceniaceae; genus Heliamphora; species Heliamphora pulchella. The sequence goes on from JAULJZ010159915.1 coordinate 5,129, forward strand.
ATTTGTCATCACTGTGGTATAAAGGGACACATTAGATCTCACTGTACTAAGTTGATTGAGCAATATAGGTTCAGATTTGACATACCACATTGACCTAGAAAAAATTGAATTTCTATCCAAGAACCAGTACGGTTGAAAATCAAGAAAATTTGGGTAAGAAAAAGTAAACTTGACAACTTTTTAGTTAGTTGTAGTCATTAGTTTGTGTCTTGTCGTGTTTTTTTTTTTTGGTTTATTTGTTTGAGTTTTTTTTAGTCTTTTAAAAAAAATTTAAAAATTTAAAAAAAATTGTGGAGAACTTTATTAAAGGTTAAGTACCTTTTTTGTACATTATTTTTTTTTGGCTAAAGTCCCGTAGTTTAGGATTTGAAATTAAATATCATATTGAGTTTTCTGGGTAACTTAATTCATAGTGGATAGAACGTTTTCAGATATGAATCTATTTTGTACACCACTTGAATGTTGATAGATGCAAGGATCCTCCGAATTTGGGATCAAATTTATTTATGGGTCTTTTTTGTTTTTCAGTTTTCTAAAATTTTTTACAAAATGACCTCATAGTAGCGACCCATTTCAACCTAATGTTTAAACTCCCTCTTTCTTTTGTTTTTGTATGTTTGGCTTGAGAAAATGACTACCTATGCGAACTTTATTTTTTTGTTTGTATTAGCGTGAAAACCGCCAATGAAAGTATAAAAAAATAAACAAATAAATAAGTAAAAAAGAAAAGAGAAAAAGAATAAAAATTCTGTAGTCTTTAGTTAATGAGGAGTTATTCATATGTAGTGAATTAGGTCAAAATTGGTTTGACTTTGTGAATTTCTTGATTTCTGATAAATAAATGTGACTCGGGTATATAGATCTCATAAAATATTTGATTTTGGAGTCTGAAGATGTTTCAAGTCACACACTCACTATTCCATATAGCATCTACTCTGATTTTGTTATTTCATATATGAACATAGGTTATTTTGCGACTCTGTGTGTATTTTGATTAATTTGACTAGACTTTGTAGTTTAAAATGAATGAAAATGTGCATGCGTCTAGTACTTTTTCTTTGATCTTATTCCTCACTCAAAACAATTTGTTTTGTTTTTTTGCGTTTGTTTATCAATTCGTAACAAGAAGGGAGAGATAGATGTGGTTGAGGGGGAGTAAGTGTTATTCTTTTTGTTGTTCTTGGTTAAAGGGGAGTTTTTTTTTAAGTGTTTGGTTTGTGTCGTGTGTTTTGGTTGTGTCGTGTAAGTATTTTTTTTTGACTATTTCGTTTTGTCGTTATCTTGTTTAATTGGATAATCTGGTTTGTTGGGTTTTGTCACAAAATTGCCAAATGGGAGATTGTTACGAATTTTGATCTCGATTTTATTCATTTTTAGTTTGGCAAATCTGTGATAAATCATTATTCAAATTATTTATTTTATTCGTTGATATTTTGACACTTGTCTTATTCAAGTTATGGGTTTAATATTACAGGATTGCGAAAAACAAATATCAAAAAATAGCTCGCGGTGTCTGACTGCTCGAGCGGTCCATTGCACCACTCAGTATCTCAATTCTACAATAAATTACCGCAAGCAGGTCTTCACCGCTTGAGCGATCAGTGGCAATAACAGTTTTTAATTGTTGTCTGCTAGGGTTTCAAAAGGGGCATGATATATATATGACGGCTAAGGCTTCTTAAACGGGGGTTCCACAGATCTTAATATACCTAGCCGCCAAAAGAGCTCTCTCAAGTTGATTAATAAAGCTCCCAAACTAGTCAAGAAGACTTGATGATCGTTTAGCTTTCGCACTTTCAAAAAATCATCAAGTTCCTAGTAAGTTCGTGGAGTCGCTTGAGTGGATTCTCAAGTGTTCGAAGTCTGGTAGAGGAGTTCGTCAGCATCTGAAGTCTGGTGGTGAGTTCCAGCGGCAGTCAAGCACGGAGTTGGTGCATATAGATTCGATAGGAGTAGGCTTACTACCATAGGTTGTGGGATCAACAAGGGTTGTAAAATTATCTTGTAACCAACGCTTCTTTATAGTATTTGATTTTCTAGACCCGAAGTGGTCTCGTAATTTTTATCCGATTTGAGATTTTTCACGTAAAAATCATTGTGCTTTGGGTGGATGTGTTTGTTCTATTTTTTACATGTGTGGTTGATTGGTTTTGGCTTATTTATGGTGTTTGGCTTCTTTAATTAAATCGATTAATATAAATCAATCGATAAATGGAAATTTTCAACTAATAGTAGACAAAAAAATTTCTCAATTTAATTGGATATTTTTCTATAATTGTATTTGTATTCTATTCTTTTTACCATCCAAGTAGAAAAATAAATAAGTTTGACCATCTATTTTGGTAATTGATTTTCACACTTTCTTTTAAAACATATGTGCTTCATTTTTTGCCTTTTTTCATGTGAATTCTTTTATGTATGAAAAAATAATTTTATAAATTCTTAAATAATGACAAAAAGAGTGAAAATCACTACCCTTTATGTTTCTTCTTGTTTGGTCCATTGGATTTTGGCTAAGTGAATTTTCTTTACTAGTGATCACGGTATTTAATAATCAGCTTGATATTTATATTTATAACATGCAATTTTATTATGAGAATGGGGATAATTAAAAGAGAAAATATATTTCCTGATTTATTTACTTGTAATTTTGGTATTCATTTTATCGGTTTCAACTCTTGTCCAATAAGTTATTTCTCATATCCTAATTGTTTAATAAGAGTTTTTTTGGGCTCTTTTAGCTAAAAAAAAAAAAAAACCTAAAAAGATTAATCAAATTGGTCTGTTTGGTAAAAGAAAAAATAGAAAAATAAAAGGTCAAAAAATATATAATTAAAATACCAATCTCCATCATATTGAAAATCTCATTTCATTTGAAAAATATAATAATAACAATATTATCTAATTTGATAAAAAAAATAAAAATTCATTTTTTTACCCAATCAATTAATTAAAAAAAATAGCTTAAATTTTTTGTTTAAAAGACAAAAATAAATAAAAATTAAAAAAATTATTTTTTTGTAAAATTATTATGACAGTGTAAAACTTTCAAAAAATATAACCAAAAGAACATCAACACATATCTAAGTTTATAAATGTATAAATTTTTAGTACTTCACAAAAATTATGTATTATAAACTTCTATGCTCATTAATAAATATTTAAATTCAATATTATCTCATATATAAATGTCTAGATTTTTCATACGTTTATAAGATTATGTATTTAGGGGTGGATAAAAGTGATGGGCTTAAAACCCAGCCCAATTTCATGGAACCAAGGCCCCAGAAGGAGGGCTAGCCCAAAACGTGCTGGTTCAGCACTCGAAGAAGCCTGGACCATCAGTTGTTCGGACCATACAAATTCGTCCCACCCCAGGAAAGGGTAGCCCGGACCAATAAAGCTCATGCCGTCCCCTAGAATGGGAAGAAAAGTTACCATCCTCACTATGGTTTGATGGGGTAAAAGTGATAAGAATAAATCAGGATCAAATCCACATGACATGAAGCAAATCTCTAAAGAATCAAGGGGTAGAATCCTAAGAGGATTTAGCCTCATGGGGTTTCAACCCCTATATAAAGGAAGGCACTCTCAAACCTATAGGTACGCAATTCTTAGCCCAATATCTTGACTAGAAACCTCCCTGAGAGATATATAACTGGAGCGTCGAAGTGCCTCCTGGTTACAACCGGCCGGAAGGTGCTAACTGCGTTCTTGGTGGTTGTAGGAGTTCGGCGGCGGAGTAAGGAGCATCCAGTGAGTTCGATGACAAGGAGTCCGGCCCATATTCTGTTTGGGGTCATCATTATTGGACCAGTTTACCTGGTCCTGATTGTGCCGGATAAGCCTCAACCAGTTTGTACCGCGCACAATTTGGCGCTGTTTGTGGGAACGACGATCTCGAACGAACAGAATCATGAGCCAGACTCCGACGGGATTCACTGGAAGCCGTACCAGGGGATATCCCTCAAAGATCTATCCATGTCATCCCAGAAAGGCCGAGGGCCCCCAGAATCTCCTCAGAAGTACGAAGACGAAGGCATGATATGATGCCTCTCACAATGGGAGGCAGTTGCGCTACTCAACTACAATTTCCAGAAGAGGAAGACCTTCTCCCCCATCTTCATGAAACAGAGGGAGACTAGAGGAGAGACTGGTAAGGCGGGATAGGATCATCAACAATCTGGAAGAGAGAATGGAGCAACGTGACAGGGAGATTGATGAACTTAGGCGGCTGATTCAGGGGCAGGAGGCCCGAAGGGAGCCGCGTGTAAGGCAAAGAGAATGTCCTAAACCAGAGGAGATCGAGCGTAGTCCAGAGTCCTACAGTCTGAGTCATCCTCAGAGGCGGAGGCGCAAAGAACCTGAGGTAAGCCTAAGGAGTTCCAAAATCGTCAAAACGGAATCAGTTCGGTCAAGCCATGAAAGGGTTGCTCGGGCCAAGCCGGATCCAAACTAAGATCTACGACTCTAGTTGGAAAAAAAGATGGATTCTCGATTGCAGCATGGTAGTGGCCGAACAGCCCAGGACGTGGTGAGGAGGGCCCTTGAACAGATTTTAGTATCACCGTTGGTCGAAATCATAGAAATGCTAATCCACCTCGTAAGTTGTCTCCACTAAAGTTCGAGATGTATGATGGGAAGACAGATCCAGTAAGCCATGTTCGGCAGTACAGATAGGTAATGGCGCTCTAGAGTGGGAATGATGCCCTCCTTTGTCGCATGTTCCCATCCAGCCTGGGGAGACAACCCTCAGTTGGTTCCACAAGTTGCCGCCTCGTTCCATAATAAATTGGCAGCAATTGGCTGAGTCCTTCATTGCTCGATTCATAACCAACAGTAAACAGCCGAGGAGTTTTGACACACAACTGGTCCTGCGAAAGAGTGATGGAGAGACAATGAGATTGATGACTGCATTGAGCAACTTGCTGTAGCATCCTTCAAGATTGGGCTGCCTCCCCAGAGTTGTTTGAGGCAGTCCCTCACCAAGAAGGCCATCTCCATCATGTCTGAACCGATGGTGAAGATAGAACAGCATGCAAAGGTGGAGGAAGACATAAGCCAGGCCGAACAAAGCGTGGCCTCAGTAAAGCAGCCAGAGAAGAGGGACAAAGGCCGAAAAGACCAGAAGTCCAAGAAGCCATCCCAAGATAAGAGTGAGTCAATGGCTTACCAAACCATACAAACGATATTCAAGGAGCCCCTGCATAAACTCTTAGACCAGATCAAGGACAAGCCTTATTTCTAGTGGCCCCCAAAGTTGATGGAAGATCTGAACAGACGTGATCAGAAGAAGAAGTGCCACTATCATCGAGATCATGGCCATTTAACTGGGCAATGTAGAACCTTCAAAAGGCATTTGGAGGACCTAATATAAGTAGGGCACCTGCTTGAATTTATTGGCGCTGAAAAGACTGCTCGAGAAGGGAGAAATCGAGAGCAAGACCAGAGGACCGAACAAGGTGATGCTCCACTGGACATAGTAAAGATGATCCATGGCACAACTGAGCCAATAACTTGGTTAGTTGTTCGGCACCAAGCCAGGACCATTGGGCATGCCATGAAGGTAGATGAGGACAAGCGACGACGAACGAAAGGAGACTCCAGCCAAGGCTAACCTAAGGGGATCAGCTTCTCAAAGGAGGACCTTGAAAGAATTCATCGACCTCATAATGACGCCTTGGTACTAACGCTTCGCATTGCCAACTACGATGTAATGCGAGTGCTAGTAGACCAGGGAAGTTCGTTAGATATCATGTACTACAGCCTGTTCCAGAAGCTGGGACTAAAGGATTCCACACTCAAAAGTTACGTGACACCCCTGATCGGCATTAGCACAGATCTAGTATGGCCAATTGGACGGATTACAGTACCAGTAAAGGCAGGGCCCATAACGTTAAACACTGAATTCTTAGTTGTCAATCAACCTTCCTCTTATAATGCAATTGTAGGTAGGACATGGATTCATAGTCTGGGAGCAGTACCCTCAACCTACAATCAATTCCTAAAGTTCCAAGTAGGCCAAGAAGTAGTTGAGATCAAAGGGGACCAACACGCAGCGAGACAGTATTTCCTAGCAACATTAAAGAGCCCCGAACAATATCCAGAAGTGAAAACTGCCGAGGTGGAAGATAGCCCCACGATCTATGACTATAGCCGAACAGCCGAAGAGAAGGTGGTTGAGGACCTCAGAAAAGTTGTTATCAATCCGGAGGATCCAGATCGGTTATTCTTGCACGGGACAAGTTTAGCCAAACAAGAAGAGACTGAACTGGTCGAATTCTTGAAAATGAATAGAGAAGTCTTCACATGGAAGCCATACGAGATACCAGGGATAGATCCCGCAGTAATCAGCCACCAATTAAATGTGGACCCTCAAAGGAAGCCAGTGATGCAGAAGCCTAGGAAATCGGTACGCGCCATACAGAGGCAGTGGTTGAGGAAGTTTAGAAACTAAGGGAAGCTGGGGCCATCAAGGAAGTCCACTACCCAACCTGGTTGGCAAACACTATCATAGTCAAGAAGAAGGATGGAAACTCCACCGATCTTAACAAAGCCTGCCCTAAAGATTGCTTTTCTCTGCTCCGAATAGACCAGCTCGTCGATTCAATGGCAGGGCATGGAAGGATGAGTTTTCTGGATGCCTATAAAGGATACTATCATATTGCAATGTACCCCCCAGTTATGGAACATACAGCATTTATCACTCCTCGAGGAATCTACTACTACAAGGTAATGCCATTCGGATTGAAGAACGCTGGTGCCGCTTATCAGAGGCTTGCAACAAAGATGTTCGGTGATCTGATATGCAAAACCATGGAAGTCTATATAGATGACAGGTGGTAAAGACTAAGCACCCGAACAAACACCTCGAAGATTTGAGAGAGACATTCGAAATCCTCAAGGCTTACCAACTCAGGCTTAACACCTCAAAGTGTGCCTTTGGAGTCAGTTCGGGAAAATTCTTAGGTTTCCATGTCACTCACAGAGGAATAGAGGTAAATCCCGAACAGATATCAGCCATACAGAACTTAAAGAGTTCACAAAACCTGAAAGAAGTCTAGAAGTTGACAAGAATGGCCGCGGCGCTCAACCGCTTCTTTAGCTGGGCATCTGATCAGTGTTACCCTTTCTTCAAAGCAATGAAGAGGGCCAATAACCAGTTCAAGTGGGATGAAGAAAGTGCGAGAGCCCTAGCCGAACTAAAGCAGTACCTCTCATCTCCCCCACTATTAACGGTGCCAAACAGTGGAGAGACCCTATTCTTGTACCTTGCGGTATCGAGCCGAGCTGTCAGTGCGGTCCTCCTGAGGGTTGAAGACAAGGTCCAAAAGCCAATCTACTACGTGAGTAAGATCCTTCTTGACCTAGAGACAAGATACTTGCCATTGGAGAAGCTTGCACTGGCCCTGGTCGTTGCCTCTTGCAAACTCATCCACTACTTCAGAGCTCATCCGATCAAGGTAATCACCGAACACCCTCTTCAAGCATTACTACGAAAGGCTGACTTTTCAGGAATAATAGAGAAATGGGCCGTGGAGCTTAGGGAGTACGACATCACCTTCTGTCCAAGGACGGCCATAAAAGGCCAAGTCTTGGCCGACTTTATAGCCAAATTCAGTGAGGAGGATTGTTCGGCGAACACTGGGGGGATGCCATCAAGCCAGCAAATGCAGACTCAGACGACACTTGGAGACTGCACGTGGATGGCTCGTCATGCCACAAAGGAGCAGGTGCTGGGATTGTGCTGTACAGCCCAGAAAGAACCCTCATTGAGAGAGTAGTTCGGCTTAACTTCCAGGCCACCAACAATGAGGCTGAGTACGAGGCATTTCTAGCTGGACTTCAGAACGTCATTGAGCTGAAGGCAAAAAGAGTCAAAGTATTTTGTGATTCCCATTGGTGGTAAATTAATTCAAGAGAAAATATCTAGCCAGAGATGACAAAATGCAGGCGTACGTTCATTTAGCACAACAACTGGCCAAAGACATCCCAAGTTTTGAGATCACCCAGCTCTCATCTAAAGAAAACAACCATGCCGATTCACTGGCTTGCTTGGCAACAGCTGCTAGCTCCGAGAAAAAAAGGGTGATTTCAATAGAGGTGCTCCAACAACCGAGCATTATCAACCATGAGGAGAAACCAATCTACTATTCGGAGCTGGGTCCCAGCTGGATGGATTCCTTGAAAAACTATCTGGTCAAAGGCGAACAACCTGCCGACCAAAAAGAAGCTCGGATTATGAGGAGGAAGGCAGCCAGGTTCTGGGTATCCAGTTCGGGGGATCTGTACAAAAAGTCCTTCACTGGGTCCTACCTCTTCTGTGTACACCCGAACAAAGTTCAAGATCACTTGTTCGAAATACACGAGGGGATTTGTTGCAGTCACACAGGAGGACGGTCGTTAGCACACCGAGCAATTTCTCAGGGCTACTGGTGGCCGTATATGCAAAGGGGCGCAGACCAGTACGTCCAGAAGTGTGAGAAATGTTAGCGGTTTAGCCCAAATATACACGTCCCAGCCGAATACCTTTCCCCACTCACCAGCCCATGGCCCTTTGCCCAGTGGGGATATGATATCGTGGGTCCCTTCCCAAAAGCTACAGGCAATAGGAAATACCTCCTTGTTGCCACGGATTACTTCACCAAATGGGTGGAAGCCGAGCCCCTGGCCAACATCCGAGATGTCGATGTAAAGAGGTTCACGTGGAAAAACATTATCACCCGGTTCGGCATCCCCCAAGCAATTATCTCCGACAACGATACTCAGTTCGATAGCTCCCTATTTAAGAATTTTTGTTCGAGGCTTGGGATCAAAAACTACTTCTCTACCCCGGCGTACCCTCAAAGTAATGGGCAGGCAGAGGCTACCAACAAGACCATCATTGACAGACTCAAGAAGAGGCTGGATGCAGCTAAGGGGAGGTGGGTCGAAGAATTGCCCTCAGTTTTATGGACTTACCGAACTACTCCAAGGAGGTCTATAGGTGAAACCCCCATTTCCTTAGCCTACGGGATAGAGGAGTTATACCCTTGGAGGTCGGATTACCAACAATCCGAACAGAGACCAGTACTCCCGGAGTAAATAATAAGGCACTATCCTTGGATCTAGATTTAGCCGAAGAACGAAGGATGAAGGCCACCATTAAATTGGCAGCCTATCAGCAAGCCCTTGCCAAATGGTACAATAAGAGGGTGAAACACCGTGAGTTCGGCATAGGAGATCTGGTCCTAAGGAAAGTGCTCGACTAGATGAAGGATCCAGTACAGGGAAAGTTAGGCCCGAACTGGGAGGGCCCGTACAAGGTTACCTCCAAGGGTGGCACTGGAGCATACGACCTAGAAGACATGAATGGAAAAGCAGTCTCTAGGCCATGGAATGCAAACAATCTCCGCAAATTTTACTTTTAAATATTCTAATTTTTTGTAATTTTCCATTTTTAATAAAACGCCACTGTTCGGCATGAACTTTTTTCTTCCCTTTTAAGTTTTTATCAACTGATATTACTGACAAAAACTTGGGGGGCATACTCTGAGTACGACAAGCACAGTGAGCTTCAGTAGGCTAAGTTCGATATTCATCCGAACTCATTTACCCTCAATATGGATGTTAATCCCATACTTAGGATGTTTAAGCCTAAAAAGGCTAAATTCGATGATTATCCGAACTATATTAGCCCTTAGTATGGATGATGATCCCATACTTAGGATGATTAAAGCCTAAAAAGGCTAAGTTCGATGATTATCCAAACTATATTTGCCCTTAGTATGGATGTTGATCCCATACTTAGGATGATTAAGCCTAAAAAGGCTAAGTTCGATGATTATCCAAACTATATTAGCCCTTAGTATGAATATTGATCCCATACTTAGGATGTCTAAGCCTAAAAAGGCTAAGTTCGATGATTATCCGAACTATATTTGCCCTTAGTATGGATGTTGATCCCATACTTAGGATGTTTAAGTCTAAAAAGGTTAAGTTCGATGATTATCCGAACTATATTAGCCCTTAGTATGGATGTTGATCCCATACTTGGGATGCCTAAGCCTAAAAAGGCTAAGTTCAGTATTTAACCGAACTAACTTAGGCCTTTGTATGGAAGTTTGGTCCCATACTTGGGATAATTAAGCTTAAAAAGCTGAGTATGGGAGTATGCCTGAATTACTTGGGCTCTCAGTACGGATGTTCATCAAAGACAATGCAAATATGAATTCAAGGACAAAATAAAAAGGGTACTTTTATTGATAAAAAGAGGCGCTGAAACCCTCGAAGCTACAAGCACAAAAGCCCTGAAGGGCAAATTGTCAAACAAGCAAGAAGGGAATGCTCTTAAGGGGCGGCCAGGAAATCTTCAGTAGTTTCAACAGGGGTCCCCACTTCCTCGATAGCAGCTGGGGTAGCCACGATTGCTTCATCTTGTCCTTGCTCTGCGACAGCACCTTCGGCTTCCCCTACTTCTTCTTCTTCTTCCTGTTCCACTTGCTTGCTGGGCAAGGGGACCTCGGCGTACAAGGGGGAGGTAGCCTCAACTCCCGCCGCTTTCAAAGCAGCCTCCCATGTAGCAGCAAAGATAATGTCCTGAAGATTGGGGATCTGCCCCTTGTAGTTCTCCGTCGCCTCGGCAACTCCCTCAGCATATGCCTTCTCGCTGGCGAGAGCTAGTTCGGCCCCAGCCTTGCCGAGCTGGGCTTGGGAGGCCAGGAGCTGGTCCTCCTCCTTCAACTGGCCCCTCAAGGCAGTCTCCATGATCTCCAGCTCGGAGACCCTAGCCCTTGTAGCATCAGCAACCTTGGTCTTCTCCCATAAAGTGGCCTCCAGTTTGTTCATCTGCTTGAGGTAGTTGAAGATGGCTTGACAAAGCTTCGTGAGCTCACCTTTCTGTGCCTCAACGCGCTCCACCATTGCCACCATGCATTGTAGGCTCTGGGGGAAGAAACACCGAACAAGCTTAGTCAGGGTAAAGGCAAAACCGAATAAAAATACGCAGGCCAAAAGTAGTGTACCTGGATGGAGTGGCGAATAGTTGACTTCGCCAATTTCTCGTGGGGGAGCTTCCTGACCTCCTCCATGTCGGCAGGGAGAATGAGGGCTTTACTCAGCCCATAAGAGGTGTCCAGCGAAGCGGCCTTGTCCTGAATATTGATGGGGTGGTCTCCCTTAGTCAGCCGGGGGGTCCAGGGTTCTGGCTCTTCTTCGGCCACGGCCACCCTCTTTCCTTTATCCCTTCCCCTCTCCTTCTCCCCTTCCTTCTCTTCTGCCTTGTCCTTTCCGGACACTTCATCACCTTTTTTCAGCCTATTCGGGGCTTGGTGCGAAGCCTCTTGATCAGGTTTGGCCATAGACAGCTTGGCAGCAAGGTCAATGGCCTTGGACCTAGCAATGGATGCCACCGAGACTTTCTTCTTCGGACCCCCCAGGGTGAGAAAGTTTGTGAGATCGGCAACTAGAGCCTTTCTTTTTGCCATCTCCTCTACTCGGGCAAGATCTGAGGAAGTAACCGACGAAGAAGAGGAAGAAGAAATGGAAATAGTGTACCCGGAGATGAGGGACCGGGCTCGGCCACAACAAAAGAGGGTTGGGCGACGGTGACTTGTCTCTCTGCCCTTGTGAATGGTAGAACTATCGCCTCTGGAGCGTCCACCGGCGCGAAAGCTTCGGCAACCACCCAAACACCGGCTGTGTTGGGTCTGATAAAACTTCGGTATATCGAGATGTATTTGAGAAGGATGTAAGCAGCCCTTCCAAGTACTTTCTGCTCGAGGAGACCCTTGTATGGCTGGACCTTCCTCAGGTCTTCTATATGAACTCCGGGTAGTGGTCCACGAGCTCGGTTGTTCGCAACTTCACCTACACCGAACAAAAAGAAACCGTTAGAAGTGGGGAGCATAGAGTAATGAAAACCCAGCATAGCATATTAACAAACAGGTGGTGGGGGGACCTACCGGGTCCCAGTCCGTCCTTTCGAGGAATGGTGAAGATATCTTGCTCTTCCTCGGGACCGAACTCGAAGTTCCCCGTGATGCATAGAAAATCGTCATCAGCGTCTTTTTTGGAGTCAGGTAACTTGATGACGAGCTTTTTGGCTACCATTTTTGCTTTAAGGTAGTACGAACCAGACGAGTGCTGAACCATGTTGTAACAGTAAACTATATCCCAGATACCGAGGTTGGTACCCAAGATACGGTTCAACTCTACAACTCCCATGACTACTTTGAAAACGTTAGATGAGACTTGCATAGGACTTACCCGGTAATGCCGGAGAACTCACCGAAGAAGAGGATGAACCGGGAACCGAACTCCTCCCTCCACTATGGCTATAAGTGGAAGGGGGAGCTTTTCCCAATTTCCTTCTCGAGAATCACCGGGATTGGCCAAGGTGATGCCAACATCGTCTGGAACGTGGTATCGACGCCGGAACTCGCGCATTGCCGCCGGCGTCGATACCAGTTTCCTCAGTTTGCCTATTTTTTGGAAAAGGAAAAAAACAAAGATGAGGGAGAGGAAGGAAACAGGAAGCAAAGGCAAACTAGCCTCAAAGCGACAAAAGAGCAGCGAAAAGGAAAGAAGGTGCTTACAGGTTTCTGGAAATGATTCTTAAACCACCAGTTTCTAGGAAAACGCCTCGCCGGAGAAGAAGAACGCCCACGCCGGAAAACGCAGAGAGGAAATTAGGAGAGTCCAAAAATGGTAAAAAGAAGAAAATGGCATCTGATGGGGTTTTTATACCCACGAGATTTGAAAAGACAGGCATTTAATGCGCCGTCTGCAATCATTACAAGCGTTGTTCCCGGAGCGATGCGTGCCCTTTCAGAAATCCAATCAGAACTTGCCACGTCAGCAACGTAAAGCTCGAGGCCAGCCGTCATCAGTTATGAGAGAAGCCCAAGGGGTCTAGGCAGTCTAACCGTCACGTAAAGAACCGAATAGAAGTACAAAGGAGCTCCATCACTCAGTACATTCCCCGAACGGTGTGACCGAACAAAACGCGGAGCGAACAATGACTCTCAACCAAAGAAAGATTCGAACCTCTGGCTCTTCACCGAGCAGTCCAGCCAAGCAAGACCAGAGCTGGGGGCAGTTGGAGGCGGATAAAAACCATGGGCTTAAGCACCAGCCCAAACACGTAGGGACCAAAGTCCCACTAAGGGGGCTAGCCCAAAACTGGCTTCTCCAGTACTCAAAAAAGTCCGGACCATCCGTTGTTCGGGCCACACAAGTTCGGCCTACTTCGGAATGGGGCAGCCCGGGCCAGGGGAAGCCCATGTTGGCCTCCCAATAGGAAGAATATCTCAATAAGATGCCATCCTTAATACGGTTTGATCGTATCTACAGGTTGGAAACAAATCATCAAGGATAGAAAGCAAATCTCTAAAGAATCAAAAGGCCGAATCCTAGGAGGATTCAGCCTTATGGGGTTCCAACCCCTATATAAAGGAAGACACTCTTACCACCACAGGTACGCAATTCTTAGCCCAAGCTCTTGTCTAGAAACCTCTCTGAGAGATATCTAACTTGAGCGTCGAAGTGTCTCCCGGTCACACCTGGCCGGTAGGTGCTGACGGTGTTCTTGGTGGTTGTAGGAGTTCGGCGGCGGAGCGAGGAGCATCCAGTGAGTTTGGTGACAATGAATCCGGCCCGTATTCTGTTTGGAGTCATCATTATTGGGCCAGTTTACCTGGTCCTGATTATGCCGAACAAGATCCAACCAGTTTGTACCGCGCACAGTTGTGTTCCTGCATAACTTCTTTAACTTAACAGAGTGTTGAAAAGTGTATATATATATATATATATATATATTATTAGGAGAATGTATTATTTTAGGTAGAGTATCTCTTGAGTACAATAAAGATTAAGAAAAAATATAGTTACATGTTTTGTGTACTTAGTATATATTCTGAAGTACTATGCAAAGTATCAATATCTAATATGTACCCAGTATAGGTACGACATGTTTTTAAAAAGTGCTCGTGGTTCATAGGATATTAATAAGAATCGAGGGAGACATTATATTTTACGATTTTGTGTGATATACATGTACTAAATAAAATATAACAAAAAATATAATTGTTAAATTATGTAGAACCTAATAAATATTGTACACTAAAACACGCACTTGCGGATCTAACTCTGCAATAGTAGTGGACGTGACCTCGAGGCAATTTTTTTCAAAGGTACTTTTAGTATTTATCGCATACATGCAACCTTAATTAGCTATAAATATTTATAGTTTAGGGCAACTCTTATATAGTTTTTGATTATTTTTGTTAAAAGTAAAATTCTGCAACCTAAGTAGAATAGCTTTTATTAGGTGATCTAAATAAATTGTATGTTATGTTCTTAATTCTCTTTTTGCTTTCATCCCTTAATGATCTATATAACCTTTAAGTACAATAATAAGTGCAAACATTAGTATAAGTAAAAGCGACATAATAACAAGACTGATAGCTAATTATTTATGGCTTAGCCTTTCTTTTTAAAGGTTTTTTGATTTTTTGATTTTTTAATAAAAAAAAATAGATGTAAAAAGATGTAAGAAGAGCTAATTGTTTATAATAAGAGACAAAACAAGTAAATTTTTTAAAAGACTTTTAAGTAAAAAATCTTTTTAAAAAATTAGGTCAAAAAGAAGCTAAGTGGGAACCAAATTAACTTGGTTGCAGCCCTCTACAATTTTGGGGAAAATCTCTTTTGAAAAATCAAAGGATATGATATTCTTGACCAAGAAGCAAATATCTTGGTGGAATGCATTGAGTTCCTAGGCATACTTCATTTGAATATTCAAAAGATTGTAATGGACCAAAATTGTAGTGGTAAAAAAACTAACAAAGGAATTAAACCTAAGACAACACCCCCTAACCATTGGTTAGGGGTGGCAAGACAAGACTAAAGGGTTAACCCCTCCCACTCTCTATATAGGGGCCCTCCATCAAACGCAAATGAAAGATCTATCACTTCATCTCTCTACATAATTTTCTCTCTTAAGACCCATCTTACTTGAGCATTGGAGGGTCTCCCGTCGGCCACTGGCCGAGGGGTTTGTTTTGCAGGTACGTCGTTATGGAGCACTGGGGGCTCGGTCGTCTTCGCATTCGTCAGGTTCTTAATTATCACTAAGAGGATAAGAATAATCTTGGTCCTCTCAAATGACGCCATTTGTAGAAAACAAAAGAACCGATGAGGAAAACAAGCTCGGTCAAGCTCGACAAAGCCCAACCAAGCTCGACAACACATGGCAAATATTAGATTGATGTCAAGCTTTTGAGGTTTGCTAAAAATAGAAGCTAAGTGAAACTCTTATCTCATGATCTGTATGTGAATGTACACCTATATGCACGTATATTCTTTGATCTCTGTTTTTAAAGGAAAGAAAACAACATATTTTCTCCTTTTAAAAAATAAAAGATAATAACAAATAATAAAATAATAAAAAATAAAATAAAATGGGGCACCTAAGTCTCACCAGTAGCAAGAGACTTGCAGAAAAGTCGCAAGAAGCTTCCTGGAGAAGAAGAAAGCAGCAAAAGAATGAGAAAAATCCAGAAATAGGAAGAAACAGAGTTTGAAAATATAATTTTCTCTTTCAGACGAGATATCTGGGAAAACAATAAAAATGAAAAGAACGTTTTTGGGGGTTTTTGATTATCTGTTGAGGAATGAAAATAGAAAATATGCTTGAAGCTTGATTCTCTATCTAAAAAGCCATCTCAGTTTATCTCTCTCTACTTGTATGTCTAGTTGAAAATATATGAAATTTGTATCATAAAAGAGAAATAGGGGCTCCGTTTCTCATTGGAGAACCATAGCAGAACAGATCTGAAAAAAGGGGATGACTTCGCGCCCCCTTTATCTCAGCAAAATCCTATCTCTCTGCTCTTTTGGTTCATGAAGGAAGTTTTTGAGTCAAAGCATCGTCGTCGGCGAGAAACCGATGAGGAGATTAACGGCTTGGAGAAAGGGGTTTATGAGTTTCTCTCTCTACATGGTACTGTAAGATTGCCTTAAAAATCATCTAACAAAACCCATGGTTTTCTTCAAATGCTTTTTAAGCTTTACACGGTACCACACAGCTGGCTCCTGGTACAGCCAATAGTTTCCTACAAAACCATTCTGGTTTCTTCCTCTACACGGTAAAATACAGCTGGGTTGACTGACACAACCCGCAACTTTTAATTGTTTATCATTGTGAAATTCCGGTTTTGGGGGGAAATAAGAGAGCCAGATCCATTTGAAGCTCGACACTTGAGTCTCAAAGGGTCGAAGTTAGATGCTTGCTTGCTCAGCACCAACGGCGTCGTCGAAGTGAAACTCGACACTTAGGAAACTCAGCTCGGTATGTTCGCTCGGTAAAGCTCCATTGTTGAGCAAAGCTTCAAAGCTCAACAAGCTGCTCTCCTCTCCATAGCTCGTCGGTTCAATCTCCACCGTAACAACAGATCGGAGGTCCAATTTGATAGCTCTGATAAAATCCATCAATGGTGGAGCTCGGCATCTCCCCAGCACCTCGGCAACTCAGCCTCACCTTCTTCGGGGCTCGGTGATTCTGAATTATCCGGCAAGCTTCAAAACTCCAGCGCGACATGACAGGCAAAGCATTCTTTCCTTTGGAGCTGCTCGACATTTGGAAATCAGGTAAAAAATATACCACCCTGGTTGGTCAACACCTCCACATCTTGGGCAAATACCTGATATGCTAGAAGCTCGTAGCTCGTTTTCTCAGGTTGCTTTGAAGTTCAACACTTATTTCTTGGAATATTTCGGAGCTCGGTACCTCCACGGCACCTTGGCCTCTCCTTGGCGGCGACGGATGAGCTCGACACATATTTCTCAGTGCTTCAGAGCTCACTGCTTGTTCCTCCGAATGTTAAAGAGCTCGACACTTAGGAGAAGCCAGATTAGTTGACGCTGCTTGAGCAACAGCAGGAACAGCAAAAGCCATCAAATCAACAGCAACTACCTTCTTATGTTCAGCAACAACTCCTTCAACCACTCCATCAATCACCTTCTCAATTTGCTCAGATGTTGTCTCAGCTGAAACAGACGGAGCTAGGCACTCGGCATTCGGGGTCTCCATGCTCGGCAAAACTACGGCACTTTGACAACCCATGCCTTGAATTCTCTTCTTGGGGGCTCCAATCTCTTTCTGTTATCTCTTGGAGGAGGTCATCGTACCTGAGCAACTCAGCATCTTCTCTGAAGCTTTGCTTGGCTCGGCACCTGACCTCGGCGCGAACTCTTCACTGTGGTTTCTCTCTCTAAAGACCAGCTCGGCGTGGTTCCTAACTCAACAGCATCTCTTGGTTGATCGCGAGCTCACTTTCCTGGCGCTTGATAGTCCGGTGGCTACTCGGCTTCTTGGCCTCGAAAAGCTCGGCTCTTCAAATAATAGGCTGGACGCTGCTCGAGTTCGGGTTGCCTTATGGAGTTGACATGCATATTCGAAGATTCTAAAATCAATAAAAGGGTCTGCGAGGATCAATTAACTCCCTCGGTGATTTTCTTCTCGACTGATCAGAGGTTTGGCTTTGCAGCTCAGTCACTCATCGCTTCGGAGATCAGCAAAGCTCGTGTCTCAGATTGCTTCAGAGCTCGACACTTGGGTCTCGGTGGGTTGGGGCTCGATGCTTGCTTGCTCGATATGCTCGGCACACTCGCCAACTTTCTTTCTCTAAAGACCAACCTGACAACTTAACTAGGCTTCGGCACCTGATCTACTGGGCTAATCTTCTCTCCATATCTCGGCTAATCTTCTCTCCATATCTCGGCAAAACCCCTCCAATCACGGCACACTCTCGGAGTTCGGCAAGCAATAAATATATTAACTATCCTCTTTAGTGCAATATCACATGGAAATTGAGGATCGTTCTGATAATTGGAAAATTTATAATCTAATTTCTTCATCTTGAATGACCAAATCCTGCAAGCTTTGACCTTCAGAATATGGGAGCATCTAGAGACCTTCATGCTCAGAAGATCTTGATTGAATATGCAGGGGTGGTGGACTACCAAACCCAGGCATTTGCCAATGGTGGTCATTTAAGGCTGATGAATGAGTAATTTTGGGAAGAGTAGCAAAAGCATATGAGGCAAAAAGTTGAACAGTTCTTGAATGCAACTCCCACTGGAAATCTTGATCTCTTCAAGAAGTTAGCAGCGCAGATGTTTTCACAACTGTTTCGAATTAGCAGAGTATTTGTGAGAATCTCGAGGACGTATCAGCAACATTAACAGCTCTAGACCGAAGTCTGTAAGTTGGTGGGATGATTGCTAAACAATAGAATCACAAGAATCTGGGAGCTCACTATCACCGACTCACTCACTGCAGCAATCACATTTCTGAGGTTGAAGAACTTAGCAACAGAGGTTTCGACAGGGTAAGAATGCAAACATGACAAGTTCGCCGTAGTCCCCGTCTTCGTGCTCACACCCTGAACTTCTCTATATCTCTCTCTTTCTCTCTCTCGTCATTGTCATTAAGATGGGAAATGAGCTGATTAGGTAATACGTGGTGGACGCATTCACGGACTCGCAGTTTAGGATAAACCCAGCGACAGTTTGTTTACTGGAGGAAGAAAGGGACGAATTGCAGGCCATCGCAACTGAGCTCAACATTTTAGAAACTTGTTACTTGACTCGGATCGACAATTATGGCTCGGAGATTAAAAACTCGTTCAATGCAATTGAAAAAGCCAGGTTTTGCCTCCGATAATTCGCTCCGGTTGCCGAGATCTAGAGCCCCAATTTGATGAAATACAAAGAGGTCCTGGAAGGGAGTAATTATCACTAGAGTTGCTCCTCCTGGCTCTGGATTCAACTTTTCAAGTTGCTTCTTCTGTCCAAAATTGGGGGCTCCAATCTCTCTTTTGGCCCAAACTCATGAAGCAAGCCTATCTAAGATGGAACCAACAAAGCTCCACGACCCAGCAAAACAATCGGCCCAAAATGGAAAATCCTATCAGCACTTTGGGACAGATGAAAGAAGAATGCAGAATCCTAAGAAAAAATTTAGCACCAAGGAGACACAAAAAGTGCGGCTACAACAAAGTAAGAAAAGAAGATAGAGGAGCAGAGTACCCATTGCTAGTTGAAGACAAATGAATGCTACGAGAGATGAAGAGTGCAGATGAGAAAATCCTAGTTAATTTCGAGTAAAGCCTGAGTAAGAAAGTCTTAGCACAACTAGACGGGGAAAGTTCCAGTTGACCTCGAGCCAAACCTAGGCAAGAAAGTCCTTGCACGGTTAGGCAGGAAAAGTCCCAATTGACCTCGAGTTAAGCTTGGGCAAGAAAACCCTAACACGGCTAGGCAGGAAAAGTCCTAGTTGACCGGGAGTTAAACCTGGGCAAGAAAGTGAAAAATCCCAATTAACCTCGAGTCAAGCCTGGGTAAAAATATCCTAGTACGGCTAGGCAAAAAAAGTCTTAGTTGACCTCGAGTCAAGCCTGGACAATAAAGCCCTAGCACGGTTAGGCAAGAAAGTCCCAGTTGGCCTCAAAGTCAAGTCTGGGCAGCAAAACTGTAGCGCCCCGATCCCGACATAATAAAATATGTATATACTTTTGAAACTCACCCGAGGTGAAAATCATTTTCTTTGAAAACTATGCCTTTAACCAACCCATTTATACCCCAAAAACCCATTTATGAGAAACTTGGCTTAAAACAATTTTCAACGCCAAACACTCAGCGAAGACCGCTCAAGCGGACATCTCACTGCTCGAGCGGTGACACACCCGAGAGTTATAGCCCAAAAACCTGTGAAAACATCTATGTTTTGGAAACAAGGCTCACGTAACTGTTCTTATAAAAACTTGATTTGAGTGAATAAAATCGAAGAATGAAAATACACATCTGAGAACAAAATAATCATTCATCATAAGTTAAACACCGTTGCCAAAATCATTCTTTAAGGGATCAAAACGCCCAACCCAACCGAAACAAGAGTGTCCTTACATGCATATATCATATGAACATATGACCTTAAGACCTTACAACGACAGTATCCCAATCTATAATTACAACATTCCAAATGTTCAAAGGAAGGAATTACATCTTTACACTTTCATTTCTCAAAAATCGACTATCTAAAGAAATGTAATCCTATTAATTTCCAAAAGAAAAGCCACCGACCACAGATGTTACTCCAAGGCCTTCTTTCCGCTATAACCTGAAATGTTGTTAAACAACATGAGCTGAAACTCGTATGAACAAAACTAACATTGAATACATGCATGACATGCGAAGATGGTTATACAAGATGCACACATAAACTTGATCACTTCATATTGTATGTTTTGTGATAAAATTTCCATGCATAACCTGGTTTTTGTGCAAAAGAATTGTAATGCCATATTCCCTTTTTGTACCCATAGAATTATCCATCTTGGTAAACCCAAAGAACCCAAATCATTTATTATTTCCAATTCACTCAACATATTTCACCGTTTCATCATGTTCTGAATTTGAGGTTTCACCAACCCAATTAATTATAACTCACGCATACGTACACACGCTTTGCCAACTCATTTCATATTTCACCAATTCATGGTTCAAAATCATAGGCACCGGCGTCGGACGAGCGTATAGACTTACGTAGCGTTACATTCAACCCAGCCATACAGGCCCCTTGAAGTAACGGGACGTTTTATACCCCGACACGACTAACGTCATTTCCTGGTTGCTAGCCGGCGGGCAGAGAACCTAGTCTACGCAGTTTTTCGGACCCGAAGGGAATGGGTCAAGGGTCACGAGGGAACATGGTAGCTCAGTAGGTTGGAAGATAGGAGATACTTTGAGAGATACCCTAACTGGTTAGGAACGGGCAGACTTTAACAAGATAGTTCATCCATTAAAGCTAAAGGTAATGCTGTTAGTGGCCGCATGATGGGCAGCATGAAAATTGTTCATCCAGGGATGACCAAAGAATACATGTGTACCTGTAATGGGAAGCGCATCACACCAAATGGCATCAAAATAAACACCCATCTTGATATGTACCAAACACCTTTGGGTGACGAAAAAGAAGGTGTCATCCGCCAAAACAAATGATATGGATGTGGGTGTGGGGTAGGCGTAAGGTTCAGGTGACGAACACCTTTTTCAGATATGGAATTCATGGTATAACCTCCATCAATGATAATCGTACAAACTTGTTTTGCGCACCGAAAAAATGTATGAAAATTAGTAGTTCGCGGCCACGCCATTAAGTGTGAGAGGTGGGAGAAAGGAAAATAAAAGTGACATATTTTTTTTTATGCTACGCCTTTTTTTTACTTTTTACTTTTCTGTTTTTTTTTTTTGACCTTTTTTTCTTTTTTGGCACTTTTTTTTTTTTTTGGAATTTTTTTTCTTAGATTTTTTTTTTGTGTTGAAAAAATACTTACGGCTCAAAGCCGTGTTCGTAGGAGTTCCCTATGTGGTGCAGAGGTGGTAGCAACAGACTTTTTTGATAGATGGGAGTTGGCAAAAAATTCGTGTGGTAAAAGGAATAGTTTTTGGCTAACGGCGAAGATTTCATGTGACAACAAGCAATGTTGAGAAAGTTTAAGTGGTTTTATGGACATGGAAGGTGGAGACATCATAGACAGAGGAAGAAAGAAGAGAAGAAAAAAGTGTTTGTTTTGTTTTGTTAAAAGGAATAGTTTTTGGCTAACAGCAAAGATTTCGTGTGACAACAAGCAGTGTTGAGAAAGTTTTAGTGGTTTCATGGATGTGGAAGATGGAGACATCATAGACAGAGGAAGAAAGAAGAGAGGAAAAAAGGGTTTGTTAGTTTTGTTTTTGTGTTTTTTTTTTAAAGGGAAGGAGGGGGCTAGGTCCTTCGGTTGGGTTGGGAAAGGTTAATTAAGTGGGTTAGGCTTGGTATGGAGTGGGCTAGTTGAGAAAGATTGAGATGAGAAGAGCTAAGCTGAGCTAGGTCTTTTTTTGTTTGGTTTTTCTTTCACCTTTTTTTTCTGATGGGGGTAAGGGGTTAGGTCCTTCGGT